>OVAU01000198.1:851-24119 GCA_900406315.1 Biscutella laevigata subsp. laevigata | reverse complement strand
TCTAAGAAGCTAGAGCCCAAATTGCCCGATGAAAAACGCAAGTGAAAATGAATCTAGAGAAGACTTGCTCAAAACAAACAACATCTGTAGGGTTCTTCTTCCTTCTTCGGGTCTCGATCTCCTCTCTCAATCAGGTATCATTTATGGTGTCTCCTTTACTACTTTCGATTTCTCCATTACATCTCTTTCCAATTTGATGATAATCTTCCCACGAATCAATCGATTCAGTTGTTTGACATTAGTTTTTTTTTTTCCGTCACGCAGTCTACAGCTTACGATTGACTTTCGCCATGTAAGCGTATTCTTAAACTCGATACTTTTTTTCTCTCCTTACCAATCTCTAATGTCGACATAATGTTTAATTGAATACATGAAATTCTTACAGTTACACCCTGATGTAGTCCTCCTATTCGTATAGTTCTCTCCATTTCTACACTGGAATCATCGATCCTTTTAGATTTTGGTTTAGTTTAGTGTGTAGTGATTGAGTCTATGTTACGAGCAACTAATACTAATCTGGCCATCCTTATTCCGTATGTTAAGGTTAGCTTGCTGGTTGAAAGATCGCATAATGTATCCTTGATTAGTTTGGTACTACTAAGTAGCATGTTCCATAGATAATCTATTTTATCCCTTTTTTCCTCGGATGGTTTAATCTTGTAAGAATGAATCTTCTGTCAAAATGTGGTAAACACTTTTTTCCCAGTCGTGATCATAAAAACGATTTTTCTTTCATCACAGGTTTGGTCCTTTGATGGATGGGGATAATCTGATGGTTTTTGTTTTCATGTTCACTGGCTGGTGTTGATGTGTGGGTTTTACATTTCGTTCTTTTTTCTTTTTAACCATCTCAGGGCAGACGATGAAGTTGTTGATCCAAAGAAGTATCTCGAGGAGTCTTGCAAACCAAAATGTGTGAAGCCACTACTCGAATATCAGGTAAAATCTGGCGGTCACTTGATGTTGTGACAATATATGAATCGTGTAATTAGTTTGACACAGTGCCAAATGTGTGAAGATCATTTGTTGACTGATATAAGTCTCGTTGTGATTCTCAGGCTTGTGTCAAGAGAATCCAAGGTGACGACTCTGGCCATAAGCATTGCACTGGACAGTATTTCGACTACTGGCATTGCATTGACAAATGTGTAAGTAGTTGAGTTTTGCTTTGCTGTTCACATCTTCCTTTTACAATCAGATACTGAAATGAAGCTGGGTTTTGGATCTTTAGGTTGCACCTAAGCTGTTTACAAAACTAAAGTGAAAAGATGAGGTGAAACCGGAGACTGTACTTCTTGAGTTTGCTACATGTGGTTTCAAGGGATATATATAAAACGCAGTGGATGTTGAACTTTTCTTTAACTGCAAACCAGAAAAGCCAAATGGCTCTGCTTCTCGGTTTTGTTTTTATCGCAAGTTGGGTTTATTATATTTTTGCTACACGTTATTGTGCTACTTAAGTTATCTCATGCCTAATAACAAGAACACGTCTTTGTTGGTCATTTTGTGTTGGAATATGCATGTTGGGCAAATCAGTATGCTTGGAGTTTCAATTAAGGTAGAGATTTTCAGGTATGTTTAGGCCTAAATATGTCCGGTTTGCGGTGAAAGAAGAGAGGTCTTTGGAATAATGCTGCAGCCACAAGGACGGTTATGAGGGATGTAATAACCCCAATCTTGTCTCCCTTATATAGTTATACTCGACAGTAATATTGTATAATCTCCTATCCAACTCTTTATTAAGTTAGTTTATGAAGCGTATAATACCAATTTATGATCCAACTCTTTAATAAGTTAGTTTATGAAGCTGGGTTGCCACTGATCTGAACAGCTTCTACAACTTTTAAATCAACAGTAAGGGTTGAATTACCATTGCTGTCTGGAACAAGGATTGCAAACATCTTCTCCTTGCTTGCATCCAAAATTTCATTCATGTTCAATGGCTTAACCATTGAGAAGGTGGGAAGTGGAGACAAAGAAGTAGGAGAAGGAACTCTCATGAGGTACACTCTGTCGTTTTCCTTGACAGCTCTATTTAAATTGCCATTAATGTTCGCCTCTAATCTGTACATCGCTTCTAGAAGCTGAGCAGGAGCCCCCCTTGAAGATTTCTTTGCTTCCACCAAACGGCTGGATCCACTCCTTAGCCGTGCGATTTCTTCTGCAATTTCCTCTTTCTCGTGTAACTCTATTCCATACCTAAAACAAGCTTCACTATAGAAGAATGATGCTTTCAGTTGCACATGAGAAATCCATCCTTTCTTAAAATGATCCTTTAATGGTGGAGCATTTAGTGCAGCCAGAACTTCCTCATAATATATGCCAACCTAATTGTAAGCAAACAAAAAGTGTGAATTCAATCAACAGGTTCCTCACAGTTCAGTAAAACAGATGCTCCACCAAATCTAAGAAAGTTTTTAGCACCAAAAGAGATGGAAGGAAGATCGAACACTAACCTGCCTAGCAATTTTAGCAGAAACACCAGGAGTACTTCCTTTGGCAATTGTATTTTCAAAGACACATTCCTGAGCCTGCGCCAGCATCAACCGTTCCAACATGCCCACACACTCCACCGAGACATCAACGGTGGTGCTCTGCCCAATCGATGCCTTAGTGGACTCGTTATCTCTCAAGTACGCAAACGCCCCTGCTGCAGCAATGAACGCATGAGAAGCTTGGCGACGTCCATCTACGGTTGTTCGGTCATGACTGAGTCCAATCTGACTGTAGGTGGCACCGAGATTGAAGAGAACAGCGGCTTTCTCCAGATGGACGTTCTTCTGAGTGGCCTTATGCTTTTGCTTGAAGGCATCGTACCATAGGAAAGAGACGGAATTTACGTGATCCTTATTGGGGGATATGGGAAATCGTGTCTCCACTAAGCAAAGGGCTTTGTAATAAGAGATGAGAAGATCTCGCCGAGCTGGTGGAGACGGATCAGAGACACGTTCCAAATCGGAACGGTATTGTTTCAGGGTTTGAAGATCGTCTTCTATAAGCTGAGCCTCGCGCTCGGAGTATGTGTTAGTAACGTACGTGCGGAGAGGACGGTAGAGATCAGTGGAATGCGTTTTCTTCTCGTGAATTGCAAGCATTAGATTAGAGAGCATCGACGAGGTCATGTCGGACGCAAAAACCCTTTGATCGATCTTCCGATTTTCTCTGTTCTGATATTTGGTTCCCTGATCCTTATTGACGATCGCGAAGGAAACGTGACGTTTCAATGATTTTGTGTTATTGAATTCAAAACCTAAAAGTCATTATTTATACAAAACGGATCCGAAAGAATCTTAACTAATTCTAATCATAATAGGATTGGTAATTGCTTTTGTAGAGAACAGCGTACAGTGTACCTCTATGACTAAACCGTTACCGGAACCGATAATAAACGAACATCAGAATGAGAAGAGAGAAGAAGTAGAGTTGAATTAGGAAGTTAATGTTGTAATGTTCGATTCGTTGCCCTAAGTTTCAGGGGAGTTTAAATACAACTTAACAAAAGTAAACGACAACGTTTTATTATGAAAAGACTCTGTAACAACTAGAGTCCTTCAACGGTCTTCTTCTTTCTTTTCTCTTACGAGCATGTCTTCCTTTAGTTCTCTGCTTCCTTTGAACACAAGCAAGTGGAACCGCAAGCTTATCACCACTATTTATTAGACCAGACAATGATATATATAGATCCTCTTCAGGTCCGTTCCTATTTCGAATATTGTTTAATTTTAGATTTACAGTTGAATCCAAACCAAATTTAAAAATATTTTAAAGTATTTTGGTACATTTTAATCCAACATAAATCTAGAATAAAATTAACTGAATAAATCTTCTGAACATAAACTAAGAATCCAAATCTCCCCTCAAAAATATATTTGCAATTTGCAATTTGCAATTTCTCTTCTGTAAAAGTAGGAGAGCATGAAAGTCTGAAATGCTCGCGTTGGATATGGAAATTAACAGGATATATCAGTCATTAAGATGAATTTTGTGGTGACAAATTGACAATCAACACAGTAATATTAATCATTCAAGGGATTACAAAAATCTGTGAGTTTATGAATTCGAGGGGCCTTAAATAAGGACTTAAGGAGACTGGTAGCAAAAAGAATAATAATATGAAGAAACAGTATAAGTTGTAATGATGATACAAGAACTATACTCTGGTCAAAAGTTTTTGAGCAACTTGTCATTTGAGACTCCATCAGCTATAAGCATTGAGGTTATCTCCTACACAAGTCAAGTCGAACAAAGATAAAGATACACAAAGTATTTATGTTTCTATCTACGAAATAGTGTAATACCTCAGCCATTTGTCTTTGTCCGCACAGCACCACTCCCGTGGCCTTGGGATCTGAAACTTGTTTAGCCTTTGCAAAAGCAGCCTATAACACGACACATGATCTACACATTAGTTTGATCCACCTAGAGTTAATCATTTGGATTGAATGTTTCTCAATCTCACCTGAACATATCCAGTTTCTCCACTCCATCCATCATCTGGCTGTGATAACACCGGCACAACTTTTACACCCGATGATTCCCACTCTTTAAACTTATCCTACAAAAACGAAAACATTTTCTGTTAGATCAAACCGAGAGCTAGAGCTAGTCTCTTCACTCATCATCATTACATCTTTACAATTCAGGCATACACATTTGTATATAGTGTGACATCAGGAACTGCAAAACAACTCACAGAATAAACAGAACCAACCTGGTAAGCCATCCTTTTCAGGTTCCTAGCTCCGTAATAGAGTCTCACGTCAGATCTTCTATCAGCACCAAATCCTGTCTCAATAAGTGAGCGGATTGGACTGCAGAGATATGGAAATGAGAGGTTACATTCCATAAAAAGTAAACAAACAGAAACACCTAAACTCTGTCTCAGTATCAGATCAAAACAGAGCAGCATGGACCTTCTAAGAGAGAGACTTTATAGCTTAAAATTCATCAATTTTATCCAAACTTGAGAAACCATTGTGATAAAAGCTATGTGAACTATCACTAATTAATGCTTCGACAGAGAAGTTGGTGTAAAATCAAATTCCAAATACTAAATTGGAAAGCTTTTGGATCAGACTAATACTCTGCACTGTAACCTTCAAACTAGACCATACTTAGATGATTGAATATCAGCTCAGAAAATGGACAAATCTCCCACCTAATTCCAGATCCAGTGGCGAAAATCAAAACCGTGGGATATTCCTCTGGAGTATCAATCTGATTGATGTCGAAACCATTACCCATCACAGGGCTAAGCTCCACGGTCTCTCCTTTCTTCAATCCGCAGAGAATCTCCGCGGTGGATCCAGCAATGCTCTTGACCAAAAATTCGAAAGCTCCGCGAGTAGCAGCGAAGGAAGGAGGAGAAGCGATTGCCAGAAACGATGGCTTCTCGACATCAGGAACACGGAGTTGAAGATACTGACCAGGACGCGTGTAAGAGTCTACGAGATCTGGGGAATTAGATATGTCGATAGATATGTGGAAAAGCGACTCGGCTGCCGATTCGACGAGAGAGAGAGGAGCTGGGGTCCAGAGGGTAGCGTCCTGACGAACGGCGGCGGCAGATACGATGGATGCGACGCGGCTATTTCGAGAGGAGAAACGGAGATGGCGGGTAAAAGGGAGCCCGCGCAGGATAAACATGGGAGAGAACGAGTGGCTAAATTGCGCATGGGTGAAAGGAAGAGTGGACATGGTGAAGAGTTTTGGTTTATTTGACCGTTAAATTCAGTCGCCGGAAGAAAAGGGCGGCCCGATGTTGGCACGAGGAGTGTTTTGCCTAATTTCTCTTATGTCTCGCCACGTGGACGCTCAAGATTATCTTCTATCTTCTTCCCAACGTGTAAGAAAAACAAAAGCATCACCATTTTTTTTTAGCATGTCATACATTTTTTTGTTCTCATGCAATTTCTCAAATTCTTAAAATAGCATTTATTGCTTTGACTCGGTTTGGGTAATTTGTTCGAAAGATTAGAAGACATGCACCATCGCTTTGTTCAACACGCTCCCTCTCTCACCGGCTAGATTCTAGCTTTCTCCATGGGAGTTTCAGAGAGGAATACCAATGCTAGTTTGTTGATGCCGTTAGACGGAGCTGAGAAGTTGACGTGGAGAGATCTACGAGATGGATCATACGCCAAAGAACTCAATCGGATTATCTGCTTCGCCGCTCCTATGGCAGGTGTGGTTATCGCTCAGTTCATGTTGCAGATCATTTCAATGGTGATGGTTGGTCACCTCGGCACACTCGCCCTCGCCAGCGCCTCCCTCGCCTCTTCCTTCTGCAATGTCACTGGCTTTAGCTTCATCGTTAGTTTTCGTCTACCTTATTTCCTCTAATTGCTACCTTTATCTCTGTCTTCCTTTTCCATTTTCCTCCAGATTTGATACATTGATCTCTGTTACTAATAACCAGAACTATGGAAATTGGATCCTCTCATCACTTGATTTTTGTTACTTTTGTATGTGGTGCTAGATAGGATTGTCATGTGCCCTAGATACTCTCAGTGGTCAAGCTTATGGAGCTAAGCTATATAGGAAACTAGGTATTCAGACATACACAGCTATGTTCTGTCTTTCACTAGTGTGTTTCCCTCTCTCTCTCATATGGCTCAACATGGGAAAGCTTCTCGTGTTCCTTGGCCAAGACCCTTCAATTGCATACGAAGCCAGCAGATATGCTGCCTGGCTCATCCCTGGACTCTTCTCTTACTCTGTTCATCAGCCGCTCACTCGCTATTTCCAAAACCAGAGCTTGATCACACCTCTCCTCATCACCTCTTGTCTTGTATTCTGTATCCACATTCCTCTTAGCTGGATTTTGGTTTACAAGTCAGGGCTTGGTAGTGTTGGAGGAGCCCTGGCTCTTAGTTTGTCAAACTGGATCTATGCCATTGTCCTTGGAACTTTCATGTGCCACTCCTCCGCCTGTTCTGAGACTCGCTCGCCCCTCTCCGTGGAGATATTCAATGGCGTTGGAGAATTCTTCAAATACGCCCTTCCTTCTGCGGCTATGATTTGGTACTTCTCTTTTCTCTGTGCCTTTTAAAATCCCAATGCCTCCACAATTTTGTTAAAAATGTTCTTCTTTGGATTGCAGCCTAGAGTGGTGGTCATACGAACTCATAATATTACTCTCTGGTCTCTTACCCAACCCACAATTGGAGACTTCTGTGCTCTCTGTCTGGTATTCTCCCTTGCATCTACATTTCCATTTCTTTTCACAATTCTGAAATTTTCGAACATAATATTATTCAATCTATGGACAGCCTCGGGACAGTTGGGGCAATCTATTCTATACCACTTGCAATTGCGACTGCAGCAAGGTTAGTGTTTTAGTCACCTTCAACTACACAGCAAATAAGAGCTGAAGCATATTATTTTTTGACAGCGAATCATATGATTTCATGTTCATAAGCGGTTTTTTTTTTGTGCAGCACAAGAATCTCAAATGAATTAGGAGCTGGAAACTCTAGAGCAGCGCAGATCGTGGTCTACACGGCAATGTCTATTGCGGTAATGGAGGCATTGGTAGTGAGTACATCTCTAATAATCTGCAGGAATGTTTTCGGCTATGTTTTCAGTAGTGACAAGGAAACAGTTGAATATGTTGCAATAATGGCTCCGTCAGTTGCTATTTCTATCATGCTGGATGCTATACAAGGGGTTCTCTCAGGTCCAATACTTATTCCTATTTGTCTACACAATTTCATGCCTATTCCTGTTGTGTCTTTTAGTCTTTACTCAAATTTGTTAAGCTATCCCAAAGCTATACTCTTCTCTGCCATTCGAAACTGTCTTTAATGGTGTATAGGTATTGCAAGAGGATGTGGATGGCAACATATAGGGGCTTACATCAATTTAGGAGCTTTCTATCTATGGGGGATACCCATTGCAGCAACTTTAGCTTTTTGGGTTAATCTGAATGGCTTTGGCCTTTGGATCGGAATTCAAGCCGGTGCCATTCTGCAAACTCTTCTGCTCAGTCTTGTCACAGGCTGCACAAACTGGGAAACTCAGGTCCTTTTCTTTGCTTATTGTCCTTCGTTTCTATGAAATAAACAAAACAAGATATTGAATTCGATGCATATTTGAACTCTAGGCCCGTGAAGCCAGGAAGCGAATGGCTCTGGCCTATGGGTAAAAGTAATGCGATGCAGTAGAGCAGTTCCCGAGTCAGAACTCTACAGTTATAACATTTTGGTAGCAGTTAAATCGCTTTATGTTACTTTTGGATTAGTCCTACAAAATTTTCTATAGTTCATCGATGGTTGTTTCGATTAAACTTTATGACTGGTTGTTAAAATTTATACATTCGAAGAAGTTTCATACCTGCAAAAAGCAGAGTCTTTTGCGAGTACAACGATAAAAGCCCAAACATTCTTTCTCTCGCCGTTAACAGACTCAAAGATTCCCTTCCCTTGCTTATATAAAGAACTCATAACCGTTTTTTTCTTTCTGATTTCATCTTCTCTCTCTCTCTCTCTTTCTTGGACCTCGCAAGTCACAACAATGGCGACTATCTCGTGCGCTTGTTTCAGAGCTATCTTTCTCGGTGCTCTCATCCTCTCATGCCTTCCTCATACTTCTACCGGCGTTCCTTTGGAAGAATTGGAAAGAGCTCTCACAGTCCTCCGTCTCAGAGGCCGCGCTCTCTTTGCCAATGCCATCATCACCTCCGATCTTCTTTTCGATTTACTCTCCGTCGAGTCCCTCACACTCTTCGCCCCCACTGATTCCATGCTCTTCGATCTCGACATGACTCATTCTCTTCCCTTTTACGTTTCTACCCTCCGTCTGCACACCGTACCCCTCCGACTCCCATTCTCCGACCTCCGATCCCTCTCCAACGCCACCTCTCTCCCAACGCTCCTTCCCTCTCACCGCCTCCTCGTCACTAAGCCTTCTTCCTCAAACGACACCATCTATCTCGACGGTGTTCACCTTCTTCTCCCTGGTTTGTTCTACGGCCAACATCTTGCCGTCCACGGTCTTGCCGATCTTCTTCCCCTCACTGCCTCTCTATCTACAGATCAACCATTTGTCGATTCGCCGGCAGAGTCACCGCAGTTTGAAGATTCAAGATTTTCACCGGCTCCGGCGCCTTACATCACCTATTTTGGTCTTACACCGGCACAAACGGCGAGAGTTGAAGAAGTTTCTCCGTCGCCGCCGTGGGTAGAAGACATGATCGCGGATGAAGGAGGCCCGTTAGATATGAGGAATAACGGCTTTTGATCGCCACGTGTCGTAATCTTGTAGGCTTGTAAAGACCCAAGAGTCCTTTCTTTTTGATTGATAGTGCGGATATCTTTTTGTTTGTTAATCCTGGTTTTTCTGTTAGGATTTCGAAAACTTGAACCGACTTGTACCGATACTTAAATCGGACTTGGACCGATGCTATAATCGAATTTCTACCAAATACAATCTCTCAATGATGTTGCATATAGTGGCCTAGTCAACTGAATTATTTTATTTTATGTATGAAAGCTGAGGCCACACTATTAGATAAGTAAATCATAGCACAAAGCCAAAATCCTTCCTACAAAATCATCATACTTATGCATCTTACACCCCTCCAAAACAGATTTTCCCAGTTTTCGAACTTAAACTCCAGCACATTCATCGAGAACAACGAACACACAAAGACTTAACAACCTAATGTTTAACGTCGCCCTCCACTACTTCTGCTGTATCAGTTGTCACTTCTTTGCTGTTTCCATCTCCTCCTTCGTCCAGTAGATCATCCATTATCATTTCATCCTCCCCACCATTGATATCCTCTACTTCATCTTCTTCATCTTCATCTCCTCCTCCAGGTATCTTCCTTTTCTTTGGCCCGTGCTCCATCCTATGCGTCTCCAATTCCTTATCCATTGTTTCCTGCAAATTCATAGCATCGCTGTTTGCTTTCCTCGTCTTTCTTGCGTTTTGCCACCTCTCCAGGTCTTTCTCAACATTACCCAGACATTGCTCTTCTATCTCCTTTTGATATTCACTCACTTCTTGTCTCCTTGCCGCTTTCCACTCTAAGAATGCCTGCGCCCATACAACTCAGCATCACATCTCAATATCCCATAGTTTGCATGTCAGAACATTTCACTAACAATCTTACACCTTACCTTCTCTTTCTGTTGCTCTGCCTCACTAGTATCTTCTTCCAGAGGTTTCACTAGTGCATAGTATATTGGCGGCTCTGCTTTAGTCCTGAAACACCCGTCCCACATGCAACCAAATAAAATTTAGTTTTAACAGAAACCTATGTATCAGCTACCATTTTCTACCGATGGCAGGTCATATAGCACCAAACATTTCCTTGCCCATCAACATTAGTATGCACGTGAATGGAAACTTATCTTCGCCTCTATAAAATTGTGAATATGCACACTTTGGACCGAAATTAAAAATAACCTGCAAATCAAATCATTGCAAACTCATCATGCAGAGCAAGTAAAGGCTAAAGGGTACACTATGGAAATAAAAACAGTAACTCAACACTACCTTATAAAATTGCTAAGTTTCTTTTGGTGCTCACTCCACTGAAGGAAAAGCAGTTCCAACTTCTTTTGTTCTGCTTTAGCAGCAACACGAGCTCGAAGAGTCTGATTGACCAGTTAAATTGTGTGTATCAGATCACTCACACGACTGCTATTTGGAATAGTATGTAAAAGAGAATAAACCGTAGTGCTTACAAGATCTCTTCTCCTCTTTTCAGTCAGATTTTCACGCTCTTCCAGCCTCAGTCGTTCACTTTCTTCACGAGCCTTTTGCTCAGCCTATACGAGTACGAGGGGCACAGACCACAAATACTGTTAATGTATGGTAGTACTAAGATGAAGTTAAGAAATAAGCCGATCCTAACTCGACATATAAACATCTCAACAATTTTATTATTATCTCCAAATCGAATGGCAATATATAATCCAAAATATAGATCACATATAGATGAATTTATGCTCCTCTAACTCAAGTCAAAATATACTGGAGAAAGATGCTGTCTTGGATAGATGATGAAGATATCTCATATCTAGATTCTTTGTTCACGAAACAGGCCATGTGAATATGAAGTGTGTGCTTTACCTTTTGTAGAGCAGCTGACCGTCGGGCGTATGCATCAGTTCCAGATCGCTGCTTGTCTTCTTTTCTGAACTTCTGCAGAAGAGAGAAAGTATGTAGACAAGTGAGAAAAACAATAACTTGAAAAAGAAGGACCCATCCGACAAGAATCAAGCTAATCCATGAGAAAGTAGAGAATGAAACACAGCAATGTCCGTGTAGTTTTTATCGAAATACCTCCAAAGTCCCTAGAAGATTTCCCAGCATTCTTCTGTTCCTATTAACAAGATTAGGATCCTCATTCTTGGGCAAAACCCTTGGTGCAGGCTCCGGCAATGCAAAAGCTTCAAAACCCTGATAGGAACACAGCAACGACTACCACTGAGAAACAAAAATCGCCTCTTTCTTATAAAAAGAGTATGTGGGATTGTTTACCCTCTTGATCCCTCTTTGTTGGTCATCCCTCTGGACCCAACTTCCACGATGCTGATCAGATATCTTCTTGTCACTTTGATCAGATGTCCCATTTTCACCCTGATTCCCATGACCATCAACTGGCATTTCTTCACTCTTGCTAATATCTTCACCATCGACCTAAGTTTCCCAATAAGAGGTTAAGAAAAAGCTTTAAACGAGCTATCAAGAGAATGCATCAAACAAAATACCTTAACAACGGCGGAAGACAATCTCCGCTTGGCAGGAGGCTCATCTTCTACGGCATTCCTATCCGCCTTCATAAAAAAAATCCAATGATCAACAAATGCAGTTCTTTCATCTCAGAGGAGTGAAATAAAGTAAAGGGAGAAGTGAAGCTACAGGTCGATTAAAGACTCTACGGCCTTGGTTACGAGGAACGGCGCCAGGGAAGCCTCCTCGGCGAAGTCCACGAGGGTCACGAAGCCTCTCCGTAATCTGGTCAGGATAAAATAAACCGACGCCGTCAAAAAGAGATTCTGGAAAAGAGACTCAAACTTAAAATGAGATTAAGGTCGAGATAGTACCTCGCGCTGCTGCCGGTGAAGCTCATCGATCTCATGCCGTAGCTCTTCCGCTGTTTTCTCGAAAGTGGTGTCTCCCATCGTCGCCGCTGCTAAGAAATTCGCCCGAAACCCTTACAGAAAAGAAAGACGATGACGTAGTTAAATGGGCTTTAAAAAGGCTTTATGTAACTGCGAACTCGGAAACGTTGTCGTTTAAAAAGAAAAATCCGAAATCAAAATCGATTTCTTTTGTTCCGACCAGCAAATCGACCTTTTACTGTGTCTGAAGTCGCCGTCTTCTCGCCAGATACGTTTTTGTTTTTGATTCAGATTTATAATTTTGAAACTAGATAATTGTGGTATTTATATCATGTAATCATACAGAAGTAGATTTAGGAATTGGAATAAATTACATTCAAAGAGAGAGAGAGAGGAAAAAAAGTAACTCTTATTGCAAGAAATGTTTCACAAGAAAACAGAGTGGCAATCTATCTAGTTTGGAAGTTGAGAGTCCTAATGCAGAAGGCAAAGATGAAGGCAAAGAAAACAGTGAAGCCAACGAGAACAGCAGCGACAGGTCCCATGAAGTCTGATTCAAAACCGTATTTGTCATTAATATACTGCTTGACAGTAAGTCCAGGGGCAAGGCCAAAGCCAGAGATGGTAGTCTCAAGGTCACCGTATTGAGATGTGATCAAGCCGTATATGGTCCACGCAACAGGGCAGATCCAATAGTACCATACCCACCACTTGGGAATTTTGGGTCTAGGAATGAAGAATCCCGAGAAGAGGTTAAAAATACCATAGAAGGCTGATGCAAAGATGGAAGCAACTTGCTGGTTAGGTGTGAGGGCGACAGTCATCATGCCATAGTAGGTCCAGTAGAGGAAGGAGAAATAACTGATGAAGAGGAACCAAAAGAACTTGGAAACTTTCCACTCGAATCCAATCATAGCATAGATGATAAGTGAATAGTACGTGGTCTGAATCAAGACATAAGGTAGCTCACAAGTCACCTGAGAGAGAGCATAAGGTATAGCTGAGTACATCCCAGCTGCTTTTTCCCTGTAGAACACTGTCCTTTCTACTGCAACCATTGGTTGTACGGTTGAGCAGTTGTTTATTCCCACGAATACAACTGCTGCATAGATTGCTCCGATCACCATCGTTAGGTCTTGTACGTTTGATCTGTTACCTCCAATTTGCCAGAAGACACTGCCAATCATAAGAGCTGTTGCTAAGGTGAAGATAAAACGGACAAGGTTATAGTCGGGAGATCTCCAATACGTCCACCACTGCTTCCATAGACATGATTTGAATTGTCCCCATGTGTTTTGTGAGAACTGTGTCGCAAAGTAGAGATCAGATGCTCCTTGCGGAGGCACGCTCAGTTCTTGTACCAACGCCTTATTTCGCCTGTACCAACAATACATATGTAGGATTAGACCAAGCACTATCATTGTTAAAAAATATTTTATTGATTGTGTTCTCTTACTGGAATAAGGAAGAGGACTTGTATAGCTCAGCAAAGTCAACTCCAAGCTTTAACTCGGCTGCAAGGGAGCTAGCTTCAAGCATCCAAGTGGCCGGATTGTACTTCTCTGGAATCTTTGGCACTCCAGGAATGGCTTCAAAGTACTCAATGATCTTGTGAGAGTTTCGACCTAAAGGACCCGAGTATATCACACGTCCTCCTCTCTTCATTAGTAGTAGTTCGTCAAAGGCCTCAAAGATATCAATGCTCGGTTGGTGGATGGTGCAAACCACTGTTCTCCCTGTGTCCACTGTGTTTCTCACTGCCCTCATCACGATCGCAGCTGCTCTAGCGTCCAACCCTGAGGTAGGCTCATCCATGAAGATGATCGAAGGGTTGGCTACAAGCTCAACAGCGATTGTTAATCTCTTTCTCTGTTCTGTGGAAAGCCCTGTGACGCCCGGTAAACCCACAATTGCATCACTCAGGTTCACAAGCTCCACCAATTCCATCACTTGATCCACAAACATCATTTTCTCCTCTGCGCTCACTTCCTTAGGAAGACGAAGGAAAGCAGAGAAAATAAGTGATTCTCTGACGGTAATTTGTGGAGAGTGAATGTCTGTTTGTTCACAGTAACCAGAGATTCTAGCGAATGTCTCTTGTTTCTTTGGGAATCCTGATACTCTTACGTCTCCTTCTATGTATCCACCTGTTTTCCTTCCGGCCAAAACATCCATCAATGTTGTCTTTCCCGCACCACTCACCCCCATCAAAGCCGTCAACACTCCTGGCCTAAACGAGCTTGTCACTCCGTTTAGAAGTTGTAGTCTGGTTTCTGAAACTCCCTGGTCCCTCATTTCCTGTAACATAAAAGTTGTTTTTTCTTATGAGTTTTTGTTCTTTGGTTTATAACATAAAAGACAATTCAATTCAAAAGACTTACCGAAGGCATGTCAACAAAGTATCTAACATCGTCAAAGGACATAGCTAGAGGAGTGAAAGGAAGAACCATTCCTTTCTTGGCGTTCACATTCTCCATCTCAGTCTCTCCTGTGTGTTTACAATATTAATGAGATCAAAGAGTTTAACATTCTTAACATGTAAACAAAGGAAATTAATACTTACTGTTGGATCCATTAACCTCTGCCTCTTCTTTTGGAAGTAAAGCTTGTGGCTTTCCAAGAGCTGTTGTCATAGAAGATGATTTTTCAGCTGGTGATGCAGAAAAGGGATCAAACATACAAAAAGAAGAAGAAAACTTACGGTCTAGATAAGTAAGAGCTAGTGTAAAAAGAATGTTGAAGACGATAACAAAACCAAGCAAGCCTCCAACTCCTATCCAATACCAGTTCTTATCATCAAATACATCCCACATATCAAGCACGCTTGTTCCCAATCTCGTAGAGTTGTCGAATGACTGTGATTTTTCACCATGACAACAAAGAGTGTTAGTTTTTTTGTTCTGATTAGATAGAAACACATCACAAGAAACGAAGAAGGAATTACCCTTTTATTCATCCATCTAGGAGCAAACAATTCATTGACACTCAATGCATGGAAAGCGTATGAGAGAGGGGATATCCAAAAAGACCATCTCCACCAAACTGGAATCTCACGTCGAGGAAGAAGGAAACCACCAGTCAAGAACACGACCAGTAGAACGACCGCACCACCCGTATTGGCTATGGTCATGGTTCTACATACACCGGCGATGAGCCTGAATATCCCAGAAGCCATTTGTTGGATCAGAAATATGATTAAGAACTGCTTGAAGAACCGTTCTACATCGGGTGCAAATCCTATGGAGTAATATGTCACCACCATCCACGCCGTAGACTCGAAGATGGAGATTGGAATCCCTAGCAAGAAAGTAGGAAGCGTGTAGGTCCATGGTGGATGAAACAGAAGGTCTCTTTGTTTGTAGAACACGGGAAGTCTCATGACAGTCATCGCCATCTCTGCAAGACCGTTAAACATGTTGATAATCATTGCAAATAGCAGAGCACCCATGTAGACGTTGGCATCATTCTCGTTCCTTGTATGCAATTCGGTTCTAAGGAAAAGGGTAGATGTGATTGCTGCGATGATGATGATTTGGACGGTCTTGAAGACATAGAAGAAGGAGTTTCTCTTCATGAGCATCCACTCTTTGTCCCAACAGCTTTTGAGAAGCTCCTTTTTCGTGATTGAGTATTTGTCAAACACTAGAGCTGCTTTGTGGCCTTTAGACTTGTCGAACGGTACTGATAGCTCTTCGGAAAGCTTACTTCCAACATGGAATGTCTTAAATTTGCTGGCGAATTCCGATACTGGAATGTATCTATAGGGTCTGCTTCGATCCGTCCAGTACTGCTCTTGATCTTTCTTAGAGGTAACCTGTTCCACATATAAAATGTAATTGGTTATGCCGTTGATACAAATAAAATTTTGAATAGGTGTATATATTTCTTACCTCTTGCAAGAAATCAGCTGTTCCTTTTCTTTCAGGGCACTTGAACCCAAAGCTCTCAAAGAACTCCATAACGTGGTCTCTAGGTCCCTGGTACACAATCTGGCCCTCAGACAAAAGGATTATATCATCGAAAAGATCAAAGGTCTCAGGAGCAGGCTGGAGAAGTGATATGAGAACGGTGGCTTCTGTGAGGTGAACGATCTGTTGCAGGCATTTCACGATTTGGAAAGTCGTGGAGCTGTCAAGACCAGTGGATATCTCATCCATGAACAGAGTCTTAGTAGGCCCGACGATCATCTCACCAGTTGTCACACGCTTCTTTTGACCTCCTGAAATACCTCTCATCATATCATCTCCAACTATAGTGTCTTTGCAGATGTCAAGCCCTAGAATCTGTGTTCATCAAAACGTTGTCCAGTTAAGTGTTAAAAACACAGATTACACAACCGGTCTACTACTACAAGATCTGTCTGAATAATCATGTGAACAATAACATCTATCTAAATATCTAGGATAAAGGGATCAAGAAGAGGAGCTGACTTTGAGAGTGTAATCAGTGATGAGACTACTCTTGACGCCTTGAGCAGCAGAGGCCTTCATGAACAGATCAACATCAGCTTCCGGAAAAATCCCAGCGTCTTTTTCTCTCCTCGCAAGCTCATTTAGAAGATCTGAACAAAATAAGATTGATCCATACGAGAAAGATAAGAACAAGATCTGAATAAAGCAGGTTGTTGGTTAGTTGAATGAGATTATACCGTAACGGGTACCAACGCCTTGGCACCTAGCAGAGAAATCAAGAGTCTCCTTAACGGTCATGATACCAACATGAAGATCGTTCTGGCTAATGTAAGCAGAGGTCTTTATGGGAACAAATTCGTTGAGGCAGTAACCATTGTAAGTTACTTCACCAGAGATATCAAGAGCTTTGTCCAGTTTACCGGCAAGGGCCAACAAAAGCGAGGTCTTCCCTGAAGAAGGAGGACCCAACAAAAGTGTCATCCTTGAAGGTTTGATGATTCCAGAAACATCTTTAAGGATAGTGAGTTGTGCTTTCTTGGCAAACTGAATTCCTATCGTGCCTAGAATAGACTCTCCCATGTTCCTTAGTGAGTTAAGAAGCGAAGGAAGAGATCTATCTCCAGTGTAACAGTCAGCCTTCACCGTCAAGTTTTTGTACCTCACTTCCACTGTCGGAAGTTGGATCCCAACTCGGTCGATCCTGTTCCTAAGCTTGGTTAAGATCCGTTCATTGTCCAGCTCAGCCACCTTGAAAACCATATCGATGAACTTCTGACGTTCTTCGCCGTCAAGCTTTGTGACGTCGACCTCTTTGTTGAGAAGCTGGTTACCGTAAACGTCATTTTCCATCGATGCAGGCATGAGACTGGTGCGGAGACGATTGTAGGTAGGGAGTTTCTCGATGGCAGCCCATTTGAGAGCTTCTTCATCTTCGTTGACTGACTTGGTTCGTCTAGAGCTTGTGTTGAATACATCCTCAAAGTTTTTGCTGGCTTTGCTCATACTACGACTTATGGTTTGCCGCACACTCCCACCTCTGCTCATAGCATGAGCTGGATCGTAATCCATCTTTGGAGATCGATGTATCACAAGTCCTGAATCTACTAAGTTGAATACTTCTTAGGAAAATAATGAAAGAGGGAGAAGAAGAACCTAATGGTAGAGATAAAAACGATGCATTTGGTCGTGCCTCTGTCACAGTAAGAGAGAGAAGAGTAGAAAAAAATGGTGAAGAGACGAGCATAAATAGAGACAACGACTTTTACTTCTTTTTAATTTTTGTAACTTTCTTCGAAGTAAGAAAGAAATATCTCCACTAGTTTAAACTTTTGAAATTTATGAATATTTCAATAATCCATGCAATAATGAAACCTCTTTAATATATTTTTTATAACAGAATAGTCCAAGTGGGAAAATAAAGGCTGCTTAAATCAATCATACTTACGTTTAATATTTGGTAAATTAGTATAATAAGGTTGGTACCTAATTATGTAGCCGGTCAAGTCAGGTTGTTTCTTTTTGGCTTTAATTGTTTTTTTTTTTTTGGTACGATTTTGGCTTTATTTGTTTGTTGTTGGTACCTGGATTGTACCAGATCAAAGGCCGGCCCAAGATCAAGAATCGGCCCATCAAGAAGTTAAAGAGGAAGCCCATCAACGAAGAGAGTTTGAAGGATCCGAAAGAGAGGGACGCGGACCCTCCAGAAGAGACGCGGGTCATTCCATCCTATAAATAAAGGAACAGTGTCATACGACAAGGGGGAGACGCCCGGGCTCACTAGAAAGAGAGAGAGAAATAGACTAGAGAGAGAGAGAAAAGAAAGCTAGATTGAGCATTGTACTTAGAAGTAGAAACTCGGTCCGCTGCGACCTAATCTTGTATCTCGACCTCGCGACCCGAGCTCGACTAGAAGTCGAACACAGCTCGTGAGCTCGCATACGGTCTTTCTAATAACACGCCGACCCGATCGGCTCCCCTTCAGCGGGAAATCTCTGTCTCATTTACCTTTATGTTCAAATCCGAGCTCGCGGAGTCTAGACCTTGAAGGATAGCGGAACCATTCATATTCGAAGGAAGAAGAAGGGATAGAAGACTCTAAATCTATCACGCGGATTTAGGGGATTGAGGTGGGAGTAGATTTCAGGCAAGAGGAGAGGAGTTAATCAATCATGTTTGACGGATTTAACATTCGGAATTAATACATTTTCTGAGTGATTATTTCTGGCATCAACATTTGTCTCTTGTAAACAATATAAAATGTAGCCTTTTAAATATAAGAAATATTTCATTAGAAGATTTACTAATTACTTATATATACAGACTAAACTATGAATTATGTGTGTATAAAACAAGAGCCTACACATGTCGTGTTTAAGTAAGTCTGATTTAGGATGCTAATTAATTCTGATCATACCGTAACCAACCTGTAACGTAGAATGACAGCTATGAACAGAGTCCAGATCGATAGATCAATTATGTATTCGCGTGTTCGTATCTCGATCTAACCGCTCATGCCCTTTGCCATCATTTTCAACTATATTCTTTTTTTTGGTCGTCCATTTTCAACTATATATTATCTTGCATTTTAATATGTTTTTAAAAGCACGTTTATTAAGTAGCGTATTAATTTGTTTACTGTATTTTTTTTAATATAAAGAATCTTATACGACAGATATCAAGGGCCATGATTGTCGTGAAAAAAATATTAAAAAAAGAGCGAAGATTAGCTGTGACTAAATAAAAAATAATTAATAATGTCAGAGATCATATGAGTATATTTCATAATAATATAAGACTCCACTACCACTACTACTACCTAATGACTCGGAAGATTCCCCGTAACGTGTTCCCTCATTCACACTGTCTCGATGATTAAATATACTAGACTTCGCTGTTAAGATGGTCTTAAACAATTAGTCATCTAATTAAGTAATTAATATCTTAATGGGTAATATATAAACCGTTATCATTTTGGGCCCATCAAATTTACAGTCCTCATTGCAATCCATTAAAGATACACTCAACACTCAAGAGCTAGAGTAGCAATTCAGCTTCTTCTTCTTCTTCTTCTTCTTCTTCTTCTGCGCTCGTTAATGGATGCTCCCGAGGATTCTTCTCACTTTTTTACCGAGTTTACTTTATCTGAGGTATGTATTTCTCCTTCTCTGATTATAGATTCATCGGATGTAACCTTATTGCTCTTATTTTCCGTAGATTGTAGATATGGAGAATCTGTATAAGGAGCTTGGTCATCAATCTCTCCACCGAGATTTCTGTGAAACTGTGGCTTCCTCTTTTAGGTATTTTCTTCTGTATTATAGACCAATTTTATTCCGTTTGGTAGAGAATAGTTGATGCAATGCAACTCCACATTTTCTTAAGCATTTTTCATGCTGGATATCTTCTTATCTCTGTTTATTCTGTTGTTTGCTTTGAGGGAATAAAAGTTGCTCTGTGAATCGGAAGGGGAAAACATCGATAACCTGGAACCAGGTGTGTCTCTTTTGCTGCTTATAACCGGTGAACCCAACTATGCCTGAAGTAACTTTTTTTTTTTTTGATTGAGATTTTCAGGTTCAAAGTTGGTTTCATGAGAAGCTCAAGCAGCCAAGTCAAGCCAATTTCAAAACGTTGCCATCTCCCCCTTTGCAGATTGTTGACTTATCAAACCTTTGCTATGTCCGAAACGCCGAAAATGCTACTTTTGATCAGAAACGGAAAGGCATGTTTCCTTTTACATACTTGTAGTTAACCCCTCATCCTCCCTTAGTTTCTAACATTTTGAATTTTTATGCACAGGTAAGGCTTCTGATGTATCTGATCTGGCTTTTGAGGCTTTGTCAGCAAGGGATTACGCCTGGTAACAACGTCTCCCTTCATGATTCCATATTTACTTTTTTTCTCTTGGATTTTTCAAATCAGAAACAAGTAACGAACAAAGTTAAAAACATGGAATGTTTATTCCCTCTTGATCCCTACCTAAGTGTATGTTTCTATCTGTGCTTATTTTCTCGACTTCTGGTCTTTCAGGTATGATGTGTCTTCGTTCCTAACTTATAGAGTTCTTCGCACTGGTGAATTGGTAAGGTTCTTCTCTTTTGTTCATCGGCTGATTTGTTTGCAACTGACAGTGTCTGAAACAGGAAGTGCGTGTGCGATTTTCTGGATTCGACAATGGACACGATGAGTGGGTGAACGTCCAAACATCAGTGCGTGAGCGGTCTATTCCTGTAGAACCATCAGAGTGTGGGAGAGTAAATATTGGAGACCTGCTTCTATGTTTCCAGGTAATAAGACCGACTTTGATACCTTTAACAAAATTTAGACACAAGTATGAAAAATTGGGTTGGTTACTGAACAGGCAAGGGAGGATCAAGAACTGTACTGTGATGCTCATGTTGTGAATATCAAGAGAGGGATTCATGATCACGGGAGATGCAACTGTGTGTTTAATGTTCGCTACGACTATGACAACACAGAGGTAAAAAAAAGATTGATCTCAACCTTTATGTTGGGTGNAGAGAGGGATTCATGATCACGGGAGATGCAACTGTGTGTTTATTGTTCGCTACGACTATGACAACACAGAGGTAAAAAAAAGATTGATCTCAACCTTTATGTTGGGTGATGTGGGAAGTATTCAATCAGCTATTGTTAATATATGAACAGGAATCGCTTGGACTAGAAAGTATCTGCCGTCGCCCTGAGGAGTGAATCTGTGTGGTTTTGAAGTTATCTTTGGAAGAGTAAATTGTGACTAGCTAATGCATGACTGGAAAGCGATATATATATATATATGTATATCATTTAGTACACAGCTAAATTATGAAGATGTTAAAAAAAAGCTAACAATTAGAATACATAAAACTATTTTGGAAAGCGATGTCTGTTTTTATCGACAACATAGATCCAACAAGTTTTATACGTTCAGTATCATTCTTACATATCCACATCCCAGTATATTTCTATGTAAGAATCCATTTTCAACTTTATAGGCAAGAAAGTTGCCTGTAAAGTATGCAAACTAGTCTCATTCCTTCAACATATTATTTATTTGGGTAACACAATATGGTTCGAGCCATAAAACAAGAGAGCTAAGGAGAGACTGGAGCAAGCAGCTACCGATTTAGCCATCTCCTCAACCGGGAAGCTACTCCCTGAGAAAGAGGGGGAGGTGGAGTAAGAACATCGAGAATGGTAGCTCTCTCTTTTGGAGTCAATGAGACACCTCTAATAAGGTTCAACGCCATGATGTGTACGTTTGTCCTTTGCCTGTGCTTCTTGTAAGTCAACACTCCAGCAGCACCTGCAGCAACTAGAACCTGTCACACAAAACACCAGAGTTCATTAAACCAAACGTCGCCTTGGAGGTTTCAGTTGTTATTGAATGCTTAAACTGACCGGGGACAACCACAAGGCAGCGGTCTGCAAATCAAATTTTGGGGCATACAGCACTGTCTCTCCAAATTCATCCTCGAGCTTACGGTAGATCTCTTTGTCAGTTTTTCCAGCTCCTATCTCGTTACGGATCAGCTGCAAAACTCAAGCGTATTAGAGGAATAGAGAGCAAAACAATATTCAAGTTATCCTTTGGGAGAGACTGTGTAAAAGACACACCTGTCTAAGAAGAATTGCGACATCTGCCTGTGAGTCTTCAATGGATTGACTCCCACACTCAGTGCACCGAACATTGTGGCTGATGTTTCTGGCCCGAGCGTCCAGCATCTGAGACTTCTTTAGATCCTCGTCTTTTCTCTCCATTGCGCTGCAAATTTCATGATATCAAGTACCGTGAGTTTCCACACATGCATTTATTCGAACACTTTCTAGTCAAAATAGCAAAAACTACTCCGAGACTCAAAAGTTAGGGAGGAGAGAACCTGGGTAGAGAAGAAGCGAGAGAGGTCCAAGTAAACGCTTAGTCGGTCCAAAATTCAACCTGGAGCTCAAAGATTAAACCTTACGCTTGTGAAATTCAATCTTCACCCCGGTGAACTCCCGCTTCTCTAGGATTGACCGATTTATCCGTGATCGTGAGCTCTCCTTCAAGGACTTAAATCCAACTCGATCTATGATCCTCCTACAACTCTGGTTACAGGATTTCGTCTCCTCTGTTATTGATCAGTTATTTGGTTCTTCATCAGCAATTGGGCTTGTTTCATGGGCCTCCCCTTCTAGTCCATGGGTTGGGATCGTTTCTCTCTAGATTTGGTGCCAATGATACGCTATTTTTCTGAAGCATTTTGCGATGTATTCCTCAGTTCTGGTTTTAATAAGTGCCATGATCTTAAGGAGGCCTCAATTCTTTTCATACGAAGATATGCAAGTGTGCGTGTGGCCATTATCCGTGAAGACTAACAAAGCATGACATGTTAGAAAAGGAAGACAAGCAATGTTGTAAGATTCAGTCAGACGTATTGTGTATCTTTGCTGTTCTGCTGGGAAGGAGCAAACTCAACAAAAGAGCAGCAGATGAGACACTCTCTTCCATTAGATTGTCTGAAACAGTTACCAATACCATCAGCAAACTACATAACTTAATTTGGGATTTGATACTGCTAAAACGAGTACGCACCTTCATGGACTACGGTCGAATGCAAAAGTCTGAAACTAAATAGCAAAAAGAATCCATGGTTCATGGGATCCAGTTTTATGTCTAACAGGGGATCGGTATACCTAAGTTTTGCAACCATTGGTTATGGAGATAAATGTCGGAATTTGAATCAACACAAACAACGCAAACGAACTTGTAAGTTGGTAAAGTCTAAAGATTTTTATTT
>OVAU01000197.1:0-24785 GCA_900406315.1 Biscutella laevigata subsp. laevigata | reverse complement strand
TTAAAAAAATAAAAAAGAATATTTTTCTACATCTCTCGAATCATATAAAGATTTTTTAAAAACAATAATCCATATTTTTAGTTTGAATCAGTTAAGATATGCACTTTCACGCTAATTTTTTAAAATTTTCTTAAATAGCAATTCAAATTTTATTAACTAAAAGTAAAATAAAAATATTTAAAATCAATCTGCACTGAAAACTCTCTATTCTGGAGCGTTATAACGCTGAGCAGTTACTTAATAATACATACGTGTGAACCAAAAAAAATAGATTAAAAATACATGATGATTGGCGTTGATGTACGGCGTGGATGACGCAAATACTCTCATAAACGGGTTCTCATTTTATTCCAGTCCAGTAAGACGACGTCGTTGTTATAACATGCGTTTTAAGACACAGTTTCAATGGAGTAAAAGACTTCGGCCTAAACACGTGTGTGTGAAAAAGGAAAAAAGAAGACTGAATGAGAAACGGCGTAGAAAAGGAAAACGCTTTGAAGGTTGGTTTAGTTCATCAATACAAACATTTCGTCATATGAAAACTGAATAAAGAATCAGAACAATTATCAGTAGTTACTACACATCAATCAAGTTCTGTCCTTTCTCCTCCTTCTCTCTCTCTCCAACTTTTGCTTTACTGAAGCGAAAAGCTTCAAATCTCAATCTTGATTGATACCGACAAACTGTTCTTTGTTTCTTGCTTTTTGATCTCACATGAGGAATCTTGGGTTGTTCAAAATTCTTCTGCTTTTCTGTCTCTTTCTCTGGACCCGCTTAGTTTCTGTTTCTTGTCTCAACTCAGATGGGTTAACTCTACTCTCGCTTCTGAAGCGTTTGGACAAGGTACCAAAAGAAGTAACATCGACATGGAAGCTAAATGCATCTGAAGCAACTCCTTGCAAATGGTTCGGTATCACTTGTGACAAATCTAATAACGTTGTGTCTCTTAGCTTCACCCGTTCTAAAGTTTCAGGCCAATTGGGTGATGAAATTGGAGAGCTCAGGAGCTTGCAGACTTTGGATCTGAGTACTAACAATTTCACCGGTGATATACCTTCCAGTTTAGGAAACTGTACTAAGCTCGTGTATCTGGATTTGTCTGAGAACGGATTTACTGGTAAGATCCCAGATACTCTCGGTAAATTGAAGAGCTTGGTGGAACTCTATCTTTACATAAACTTCCTTACTGGTGAGTTACCTGAATCCTTGTTCCGAATTCCGGGCTTGCAGACTTTTCATGTTGAGTTTAACAATCTAACCGGTCCAATTCCTCAAAGTGTTGGTGAAGCTAAGGAAGTTTTGGATCTGCGTCTGTTTGAGAATCAGTTCTCTGGAACCATCCCTGATTCGATTGGGAACTGCAGTAAGCTGGAGATTCTTTACTTGCACAGGAACAACTTAGTTGGTTCATTGCCTGAAAGTATCAATCTTCTGGAGAATCTCACTGATCTGTTTGTTGCTAACAACAGCCTCGGAGGGGCTGTTCGTCTCGGTTCATCCAATTGCAAGAATTTGCTTAATCTTGATTTGTCTTACAATAAATTCGAAGGCCTTGTTCCTCCTGAATTAGGCAATTGCAGTAGTCTTGAGGTTCTAGTCATTGTGAATGGTAACTTGTCAGGTACAATCCCTTCCTCATTGGGTATGCTAAAGAATCTCACAGTTCTGAACCTTTCCGAGAACCATCTCTTTGGGAGTATCCCCGCAGAGCTTGGGAACTGCAGTAGCTTGAACTTGTTGAAGCTCAACAATAACCAGCTTTCAGGCAGGATACCGAGTGAATTGGGTAAGCTGAGGAAGCTAGAAAGTCTGGAGCTTTTCGAAAACCAGTTGTCTGGTGAGATTCCTATTGAGATATGGAAGATTCAAAGTCTTGCGCAGTTGCTGGTTTATCAAAACAATCTCACTGGAGAACTACCAGTGGAAATCACCGAGCTGAAGAATCTAAAGATTGTTACGCTGTTCAGCAACAGCTTCTATGGACAAATACCACCCGGTTTAGGTCTGAACAGCAGCTTAGAAGAGGTTGACTTTATAGATAACAAATTTACAGGAGAAATACCGCTAAATCTCTGCCATGGAAAGAAGTTGAGTGTGCTCAATCTGGGTTCTAATCAGCTTCACGGTGAAATACCTACT
Organism: Biscutella laevigata subsp. laevigata; assembly: GCA_900406315.1. Lineage (NCBI taxonomy): Eukaryota > Viridiplantae > Streptophyta > Magnoliopsida > Brassicales > Brassicaceae > Biscutella > Biscutella laevigata. The sequence continues at coordinate 22,646 of OVAU01000197.1, read as the reverse complement.
TTTGTTAGTCACTGTAAGACCATCACGAGATTCATCCTAGGGGAAAATAATCTTTCAGGTCTTCTTCCTGAGTTTTCTCAGAATCACAGCCTTCAGTTTCTTGATTTCAACAGCAACAACTTTGAAGGACCGATCCCACTTAGCCTCGGAAGCTGCAGGAATCTCTCAGATATCAACTTGTCTCGAAACAAACTCACGGGACAGATACCTCCACAACTTGGGAATCTACAATACCTTGGACGCCTGAATCTTTCCCATAATCTTCTGGAAGGTCCCCTACCATCTGAGCTGTCCAATTGCTTGAGTTTTGAGCGTTTTGATGTTGGGGTCAACTCCTTGAACGGTTCGATTCCCTCACAGTTTAGTAACTGGAAAGGGTTGGCCACTTTGGTTCTCAATGACAACCGGTTTTCAGGAGGCATTCCACAGTTCTGGACTGAGCTTGTGAAGCTGGCAGATCTGCAGATGGCTCGAAATGCTTTTGGTGGTGAGATTCCTTCGTCGCTTGGATCATTAAAGAATCTGATCTATGATTTGGACCTCAGCGGAAACAAATTAACAGGTGAAATTCCAGTCAAGTTCGGGGATCTCGACAGTCTAACACAACTGAACATTTCCAACAACAATCTGACAGGATCTTTATCCATTCTTGAAGATCTTACCTCATTGCTACGTGCCGATGTCTCCAACAATAATTTCACGGGTCCAATACCGGAGAAACTGAAAAATCAGTCGATGACAGAGCCGTCTTCATTTTTAGGAAATCCTTACCTCTGCGTTCCACGTTCCTTTTCCGTTAGCAACAACAGCCTCAGTGAGTTACATTACTGCAAAGATCAATCTAAAAACAGCAAAAGTGGCCTCAGTACCTGGATCATCATCCTTATAGCGGTCTTATCCTCTTTATTCGTCTTGGTTTTGGTTCTTGCTCTTGTTTTCATTTGCATACGTCGTCACAGACAAAAACCAAAGGAAGATGCTTATGTCTTCACAGACGAAGGCCCGTCTTTGTTGCTGAACAAAGTTCTGGCAGCAACTGACAATCTAAACGAAAAATACATCATCGGGAAAGGAGCTCACGGCATTGTTTATCGAGCATCTTTAGGCTCAGGTAAGGAATACGCAGTGAAGAAACTCATTTTCGCATCTCACATACGCGCGAGCATGAGTATGAGAAGGGAGATTGATACAATAGGGAAAGTCAGACACAGGAATCTGATTAAGCTAGAAGGGTTTTGGTTGAGGAAAGAAGATGGTTTGATGCTGTATAAATACATGCCCAATGGCAGCCTCTACGATGTTCTTCACGATGCTACAACAAAAGAAAATGTGCTAGACTGGTCTGCACGGTACAACGTCGCCCTTGGGGTAGCTCATGGATTGGAGTATCTACACTATGATTGCCATCCCCCGATTGTTCACCGTGACATCAAACCAGAGAATATACTCATGGACTCTGATTTGGAGCCTCACATTGGAGACTTCGGTTTGGCTCGCCTTCTAGATGACTCAACAGTTTCCACTGCCACTGTTACAGGCACCACCGGATACATCGCACCAGGTAACGAATCATCTCCTTACACATTAGAATTTGGTAGTCTGGCATCAATGATTGTAAGCTGATACTCTGTTTCTTCGTTCCTTTTGTGCAGAAAACGCATTCAAGACCGTGAGGGGGAGGGAATCGGACGTTTACAGTTACGGAGTTGTGTTGCTGGAGCTGGTTACGAGGAAGAGAGCAGTAGATAAGTCCTTCCCGGAAAATATGGATATAGTAAGTTGGGTCAGATCTGCCTTGAACAGTAACAATGTGGAGGACAACATAACAACAATCGTCGATCCGATTCTCATGGACGAGTTTCTGGATTCGACCATTAGGGAGCAAATAATTCAAGTGACGGAATTGGCACTGTGTTGTACGGAGAGAGATCCGGCAAAGAGGCCGACGATGAGAGATGCGGTGAAACTGTTGTGCGATGTGAAGTATATCGTTTGATCAGCAGTATCAGCAAAGCAAAAGCACAAGCTAGGAGGAATGTGAGTGGACATGTTTATATCATTAGTATTAGGAGTCTTTTTTGTTATTTTGCTCAACATAATTAACTTGGCCCTTAATCTAAATATGGGCCTGCCTAAGGCCCAACTATGTGGCCCTTTATCTGAAACTGTTTGTAGTATCGACTCGTATATTATCAATCAAATTAAAAAAATTGTGTGAGAATTGCTTTTGTCGTCGTTGCCGGAGATGAAGATAGGGGCGGTTCGGGAGAGTAGGCTTGTACGGACTCCTGTACTTCCTTCGGTAGTTCACGGCTTAATTCGCCGGAATGGAAATCCCCAGCTCGGGTTTCCTCTCTCTAACAGTGAGCTATATTCTTTTTTGTCTTGTATATTTTTTTCTAGAAATTAACACTACTAGTAACTTGGTTGATGTGAAATGGAGGTGACGCTGATAATGAGTTTTTCGGTAACATGAGGATTGATTAAACTGTTTTTTCTATTGAGAAAGAAACATAATGTTGGAACAGGACGGATAAACAGAAGTATAATGTTGCTCTTTACCTTTCTATGTCAGTTTTAGTAGTGATATGTAGCAAATGAAGTTCGGTTTTTACTTGTGATTTGCAGTTTCCTTGTGGACTGCATGTTACTGAGTCTTGTTGGGTTTCTAAAAAGAAGAAAACAGAGAGGGGGACAGGGACTTTGTATGATAGAATGATTTTGGATTTTCCAGGGTTGTTTCGTGGTGTGGTTTTGGCTGTTCATGGCGGGAGAGGATATGAATCTTCATGGGATGAAAAACCCTATGAAACTCTGCCTACTGGGAAAAGGGTTTACGTTGATGAATCTGATGTTGTAACGTTTCTTGATCCCCCCAAAGAGTTGATTCCATTGGATCCTGCTTCATATAATCCGGCAGCTTATCTCTGGTCAGTCTGCTTCGGTTGTTTGAGTTCCAGCATTCATTCTAGCTTGCATTTTAAAGTGATAGCCATAAACATAGTATAATTTCGGGATTGCTTTACAATTGGTGTGCTATTCAGTCACCTGTTGATCAGTGACGTTGTATATCTCAAAGAAAGAAGATGGAATGATACCATCAGTTGGAATTATTTGATTTTGACTGTTGGATTTCATCTGGCGGATTGTATAACACTGAAACAGTTGTTTAATAGAGCTGATACTGTACAGGAAAAAGATTGAAGATATCCCGGAAGAGAGGCGCCACCATTTGCTGCAATTTTTAGAGCCAAGGTCATTCTTGCTGGAATCTTGTCGATATTTAGCTTTTGAGTCATTTGGTTGTTATATGTTTCTTGGAGAAGATTGGATTCATATGCTATAAACATGGAATGAACATTAAGTGCACGTTTTTGGCATGTAAAGTGTTTTTCATGAGAATGTATGCATGCAGGCTTATATCAAGAGCGTGGGAAATAGCAAGCACTCGTTATGAAGATCCAAAGCTAGCGAAAAAGACTGCATCCAAGTTGTTCTCTGCTGGAGATGAGGAAATTTCACTTGAATACTTTAACTGCCGAACAAGTCAGGGTAATCCATTTTAGGTCTGAATCCCTAGAATACAAATGAATTTGTACGTTATCTAGGTTTTGTATGTTGACCTTTATGTTATTGACAGAAGATATTCATCTCTTGGTGTTTAGGTCCACTAATCGTATCTTGGATAAATTTCTTTAGGATGGTAAGTCAGAATGATATCACTTCCATGCCTATTTCACTCATCAGCATTTCTCCGCGTTATCTTCCTTCACACAGTTTATGTATGTTCTTTGGTAGGCTGTGTTTTGCTCCAGCAACAGCCGAATCTATGGGCGTATTTGTGGTGAGTCTCATAATAAACACGTGATCACTTTTCCATTTGAATTGCTGGGAGTTTAATCCCAACATTCAAGGCATATCTAAATTGATGTTGAATAATATACTGATTTGGAACTCTCTCTCACAATAGACAAGATCAAATGAGCTTATCTCTTTGAAAATTTGATATAGTCAGTTAAACAAATGACTGTCATTATTTGTTTTTGTATAGTCTTTTAGCTCATCTGCCTGCAATTAATTTTGGAACATATGTGACTTATTCATCTTTTCATGAGCCACTGTCGCATGTATGATATTTACTGTTATGCAGGCATCTTTTTTACTGTTGTTATACTCTACTTCTGTTATATAAACACACACAAAAAAAAATGACATCTTGTAGGTGGACCGATAGTTTCAACCCTTGCAGATGCTTTCAGTCCCCTATACTTTGAGGTCACAGAAGCTATGGAAGTTATGGCCACAGAAGAACCCTGCGACATAGCATTCAAATTTGGTGATGGGCTACTTCCTATTGAAGATTACCCACATGGCTTCCCACGACCAGGTAAACTCATTGCTTTTGATTATTTGTGACTATCCGTTTCCACTTTACACGCAGAAACACACTATCAGTTTGAAGCACAATCCCACGATTCACACAGTTCAAACTGATGTTCCCGCAAGTTTTATAATTTTCTAAACCAAAGAGTTCATGTGAAAAGATCTTCAGCTAGGAGCAACTGAGCATCTTGTAGTAACCAAAACGAGAAACACGTAGTCATAAATGACTTTCTAACTTGCATCTCAGGTTTGAGAATAGCGTAGACAACTCATAGCTTCATATGCTCTATCTTTGATTTGATGTTGCAGCAAAGCATCCGTATCCATTCGATGACAGTGTCGTGATATACATACGCCATATCGGTCCTGGTGTATGCGTAGGACAGGCATGGCAAGAAGGGAAAGAACTGCAACAAGTTCCTCAAAGATTATGCTCCGACATTCTTATGGTCAAACAATACAATTGAATTAAGCAGGCTCTTGTTAGCTAAGATGGTAAGCCTCTCCCATTAGCTTGTGAGCTATTTTTCCTAAACTTGTATAAGAAAAACTGGTTCTAGAAACTTTTGATCGGTGCGTGAAGTCCGTTTCTTTTTATCATTTGTACCCGATTTTGGCGATGTACGTTGTAAGGTTGTAATGTCCTTTTAAGACAAAAAGAAAGGACATATATAGTTATAATGTTATTACATGACGTAATCTTCTTACATCAATTCAAATTCGGTTATTAATCGAATAAAAATGGTGGAAGTTTTGTAATAAGATTATATTTTCCCAATCTATTGATTTTGTGGATGGTTCTTTAGTTGGTGGATCGAAAAGTTAAAAGACAAAAATGGCAAAAGTAATTCACAAGGCTCTTCAGTTTTTTGGACGGCGGAGATGACGCACACGTGAATCCAACGGCCGTATTCTCTCTGTACACAGCGTCTATGCTTATTTTCATCGGCGGCGATAGTCAAATCTCAAAAAGCTTTGAAGGAAGGCTCTCTGGACACGTTGCCTCTTGCATTTCTCACTCACTCTCTCTCGTCAGTAATCGTCTCTTCTCTTTCATCATCCCTCTCTTCCTTCCTTTTTTTTTTTTTTTTTCTCTTTCTCTCTCTCTCTCTCTCTCTCTCGGAGACCTAATTCTATTATTACATCTACACGAGGTTGTTGAGAATCAAAATTAGTGAGATTTCTTTTGTGTGTTCGAGCTAAAATCTGGAATATGTATCAGTGGATGTTTTATTGCAGCTCTAGTTTTCGATTTTGATGGTGAATTTGAAATTAGTATGTTCTTCTATTGTCCTTCAGAATTTGGTTGTATCTTTGAATCTACAGTAAAAAAAATAGGGATCTTGATCTTGAAGAACTATTTGTTTGGCTTGCCCTAGCACGAAATATGCATTTAGGTTTGCTATAATTTGTGAACCCCAAAATGCATTTATGGAATGGCCCTTTACGTTTTGAGAGAAGTCGATTATGCGATGCATGTTTTCTGATAGCAAAGTTTTCATTTTGGGATTCACAAATTATAGCAAAGTTTTGGATTTTCAAAAACCGATTGTTAAAGATTTATATTGAAGCTAAGCCTGCTCTTAGATGGATTCGTTTGTATGAATCTCTTGAGTTGAAACGACTACTTTTGCAGTAACTGACTGTTTGTGACTTTCTTCCCACTTTTATTGCAGATAAGAACCCACAAGATAACTGCAAGGTGTGTCCGAGAGGGCTATGCTGTATAAAGTGTTGTTGTGATTTTTATCTTGGCAGCTTAAAATAGGTTTGTTGGCGATAACGAACTGCTGTCATATTTTCCGTACTCATCTAAGCTTTAGTTAGTGCTTTTAATCCAACTGCTGGTAATTTGTTTTCATTTATCTTGCTTTGACAGGAGTTTAGCTATGGAAGGAGTTCCAGGGGTCAATACTGTTCCAAATCCTAAATATTATGACAAGGCTATAGTGCTAGATGTAAAACCGCTGCGAAGTTTGAGACCTGTTTTTCCAAATGGTAATCAAGGTCCACCGTTTGTTGGCTGTCCTCCTTTTGGCTCTTTTCCTTCTGGGTCTTCTCCATTTGCTCCAGATCTCAACCAAACCCAGGAAACACCTCCTCCATCGTTTGTTCAACCTCTTCGATCATTTAGATTACCAACTGAATCAAATGGCCCCAGCAGCTCCAGTGGAACTAAAAGAGGAGTTGGTCGTCCTAAGGGAGCTGGTAATTTGAAGAAAAAGGAGAAGAAGACCGCTGCCAAGGAACCTAATTTGGATAGTCAGATAGTAAAAAGATTCCGTGCAGATTTTGACAGTGGGATCAGTGTAGCAGAGCGTGAAGATGGGGATGGGTACTTAGTTAGTAGTGTATTGATGCGTTTTGATGCAGTTAGAAGGCGGCTCAACCAGGTTGAGTATACAAAGTCTTCGACTTCAAAAACAGCAGGTATTTTGATGAGCAATGGGGTGCGGACAAACATGAAGAAGAGAGTTGGGATTGTTCCTGGAATTGAGGTTGGGGATATTTTCTTTTCCCGTATAGAGATGTGTTTAGTGGGTCTTCACATGCAGACAATGGCTGGCATTGACTACATTACTGGTAAGCTCGGGGTAGATGAAGAGCCTTTAGCAACTAGCATTGTTTCATCTGGGCGTTATGAAGGTGAAGTCCAGGAACCTGAGTCTTTAATTTACAGTGGACAAGGCGGCAATGCAGACAAGAACGGACAAGCATCTGATCAGAAGCTTGAAAAAGGTAATCTAGCATTAGAGAAAAGCTTGCGGAAGGGCAATGCAGTAAGAGTCATACGTGGCGAGGAGGATGCAGATAGTAAAAAAGGAAAAATCTATATATATGATGGGCTTTATTCAATCTCAGAATCATGGGTGGAGAAAGGGAAATCTGGTTGCAACACATTTAAATATAAATTGGTGAGGCTACCTGGTCAACCACCTGCTTTCGGCGTCTGGAAATCTGTTCAAATGTGGAAGGAAAGTTTGACTACTAGAACAGGCCTTATCCTTCCAGATCTCACTTCAGGAGCTGAAAGTAAACCGGTTTCACTTGTGAATGATGTTGACGAGGAGAAGGGGCCTGCTTATTTTAACTACATCTCCTCTCTAAAATACTCGGAGTCCTCAACAGAGCCAGCAGTTGGTTGTTCCTGCCGCGGCGGCTCATGTTCAACAGGAAATCTTAACTGCTCTTGCATCCGAAAAAATGGTGGTGATCTCCCTTATCTTAATGGGATGCTAGTTTCTCGGAGGCCGATGATATACGAATGTGGGCCAACATGTCCATGTTATGCCAATTGCAGCAACAAAGTGATTCAGACAGGACTGAAATTCCGCCTGGAAGTGTTTAAGACAGCAAATCGTGGTTGGGGTTTACGTTCGTGGGATCCCATCCGTGCTGGTTCTTTCATTTGTGAATATGCTGGTGAGGTCAAAGACAAAGGCAAGCTTGTAGAGGACCAAGAAGAGGATGAGTATGTCTTTGACACTTCGCGTGTTTATAATTCGTTTAAGTGGAATTATGAGCCTGCACTTGTAGATGAGGACCCTTCAAATGAAGTTTCCGAGGAGTTTAACATTCCATCACCACTCCTGATCAGTTCCAAGGTTTTTGGAAATGTAGCTCGGTTTATGAACCACAGTTGCTCCCCCAATGTTCTGTGGCAGCCAATTGTTTGCCAAGGAAATGGTGAATCGGTTGTCCGCATTGCTTTCTTTGCCATCCGTCACATTCCTCCAATGTCTGAATTAACTTATGATTATGGGGTTTCCCCAACATCTGAGGCTGGAAGTGGGAGCGTTTTACATGGAAAGAGGAATTGTCTGTGTGGATCTGATACCTGCCGTGGTTCATTCGGATAATTTGACATGTAAGAAATTTGATTTACCTATTTCTTATGATCCTATTCTCTTCGTTGTACTTTCAGAGACAATCCGTCTGAATAATGTGTTGTCACAGGACTGAAGATCTCGTGTGTCTAGTAAAGCACAAAGAAAATGGTGGCTTTTGGTGTTCGCTTAGTACTTAAGGTAAAAATGGTTGCCAGTTTTTGTAAATGTGTATTGCATGTTCTGTGACGATGCATACACGTGTAATGTAATGGCACCACCCTCGGCTTTAGGTTCCATGCTCATGGATTTGGTAACAAAAAACTCTAGAGCGATTCAGTAATGTTTTAAGCCTTTTGTAACAACTTATCAGGATTCAAGTTTAGTATTCACTGACAAGAATGAAAAAGAATCTATGTATGTTTGGTTTTAGTCGTCTATGTTCTTCATATACTCCTTGGAAAGCTTTGTTTCCATGATGAGTTTTTGCTCGTTTATGAGGGAGTATCCTGATTCCAGCAATGCTTCCATCGTTTGCTGTTCACACCATTATCATCATCATGAAACAAACCCTTCATATGATCTTAATAGAGATCCTTAAGCTTACCTCAGGGGGAATGAATTTAGGAACCTCTTCGGTCTTTCTACGTTTGAGAAGAGTTTTGCTTAGAGTCTCTATTCCCCCAACTTCATCTACCCACTGTAACGACAAAGAGATTAGCTACTTCACTGCAGAGATCTACTAGGTTCATGGCTGAAGTTACCTTGAGTATAGATCTATCATATGTGCGTGACCTAAGAGCTCCATAGAAATCAAGTGCTGCCAAACAGATACAAAAGGGTAAGGAACTTAACTTCTATATTCCTCATTCAAGATAGTAAGTTCAAATTTTTCTACCTTGATTTGGAAACTTATCAACAATGCTTACAACATCTTTCCGCGATATCCCATCTTTTTCATACATTCTGCTAACAATGTTTACGATATCTTCACGAGTTGGCTGCCTGTTACCAAACACTTATACCGTTTGTCAGAAAAGACTTCCACAGTTGCAAGAGAATGTATTGCAGTCTTTGTTTAATTATTATTACCAGTAGAACTTCTCCATTCTTCCTTCTCGAATCAGTGGAGCATACAGAGTGGAGAAATCGTTCCCTGTGACGATGAGAGGAACTCTGTTTGTAATGTCAGCTTCTCTCCAGTCTTGCCCCACACTAACCCTTGTAGGATTATCTGCTAGATTCATCAATGTACCAACAACTATCTGGTTGTTCACTGTCATTTGTGTCTCCCCTACACCAAAAACAATAAACTCTGAGGAATAAAAGCAGAGGAGTCACAATACAGCTTAAAGTTTTATGAAATTCGTCTCTTTACCAAATCTACCGAGACCAGCATCAATATCATTGATCATGAGAACGCTCATCTTCCCCTGCGTTACAAGTCATCATCAAGGTTAATGCCAAACAAATAAGTGTAGCGAGACAAAGGATGATAAGAAAGCTCCTAACTTGATTCTGAATGACTTGTGAAGCTGTTCGATATCGGTCTCGTATGAGTTTTCCCGGTTCCCCTGTTAACAAATATGAAGAAGGATCAGAACTTTCGATAGAGCAATGATCACTGAAAGCAAACAGAGTTGAAGAAATCACCAGCTCTATCGGATTCTAACTCTCCTGCAGACATTATAACCGGTTCAACTCCCATGGTTTTGAATATAAGTTCTGTCTGAAACGTTTTGCCTTGTCCTTTACCTCCCCAAATACCTGAGCAGCAATACAAACCCAAATGTTCAAGAGATGATAGCGGATTTCAAACATTGGATATAAAACAGAGAAGCCGGAGGCATTCATTACCTAGAATCAATGGAATTTTTATATCTAGAGAAGGAGCAAGGTAGTTCTTCACAATGTGGACAGCTGCAGAAAACAATCGAGAAGTCAAGGTAACTGAAAATTTGGTAAAAATGAATCCAAAGATGAAATCAAAAGTTGGAGACTTATAAGGATGTCATATATGAACCAATCATCCAACTTCTTGTTACCTATGAATTCCTTAATTCCTCTAATTTTCACCAAAGTTGAGTTTCAAGATAACTTACCAACTTTATCCTGTCAAAAAGACACAAGATCTAATAAACAAACAAGTCTGGAATTCGTTAAAGCCAATGGCTCAGTGGCTGATGAAGATGTGTAACAGTTACCAAGAACGTTGGGGCAATGTAATAATCTCCTTGTAGATGTTCAAAGGACCTCGTTGCCTTTTGACGGTAATCAAATACAATATCAGCTGCAAAATTAACAAGATTACACAACTTCTGTTAGCTCTTTTTGGGCAGAGACAAATAATCCAACATCGAGTGAAAAATTGGGGTCATTAGACTTAACCAATTCCAAAATTTTGGGATTTTCCAGAGAGAAGAAAAGAGACTTAACAATCTTTTCCAAGGAAATCTCCAATGAACACGTCATCGATCATGCCGGATCGTGCTCCCACGGCTACGTTAACATTATCCGCCTCCGCTCCAAGTCTATAAAGATAATCCTTCCCTTCGGAATCTTTGACTTCCCACGACGACTGCTCTGATAACTTCCTCGGCTTTGCGACGCTTTCTCCGCCGTCATTAGCTCCTTTGTTGCCGCCATCTCCGGCTGAGAGAGAGGAGGGCTTGGAACAAGCGATCGAAGAAGGTTTTCTGGGAGAAATGAAAGTGTTGAATGTGGAAGAGGAAGATGGAAACTTGAAACGCAAAGATATGTTTGCAAGCGCCATTAAAACCTTCAAATCTCAATACAAATAAAGCTTCTACTTTTTTTTGCCGAATTAAGAAAAGGTCGAATTTTTGTAACTTCGTTTTCATAACTTTCTCCCCAAGATAAGATATTGGAGAAGAAGAGCCACATAAGGATCTCATTATTGTCTCTTGAGAAGAAAACAAGTTAGAAAAACGCCTTTGTTGTTTCTTGTTTGATAGTAAGCTAATTCTGTGTGATTATTAAAGACAGAGACTAGTTTTGGTCCCATGTTTCATCTTCTCTTTGTTACTACTTGCATTTATGTCTCTTAAAACTCAAAAACTTTAGCAGTTAACTAGTTTAAGCATGCATAACAGTTACTTGATGTATGCAATGTTACATAACTCATTCATCATCATTATCCATTATCAACTTAATTACACACATCTTATACATGGCACAGAACACGAGTACATTTTTTTCCCCTTACAAGCAGAGTTAGAGAGCAGGAAAATAGAGTCTATCGCATCAAGATGGAAATGCTAGCGATCAAGAGAACCAATTAACGAGGTCGTCCACGTGGCTTCCACCTGGAGGAGGAGGAACATCTTGCATCACCTTCTCTTGCCCCTTTGGATAATATATTCCCGTTCCTTCATGTGGGACCCAACTACTCCCCGACGTCGACATCTCGCCGGCGCCGGAGAAACCTCTCATCGCCTTCACCTCCTCTCCAGCGTCTGTCTTCACCGTCTCTCTCACTATATCATGTGACGCACTCTTCTTGTGTATCGATTTCCTAAGTATCGGCCTATATATAACATATCAAATAAAAGATTAAACATATGATCTACGATACGAATCAGTGTACATGATATCTACATTATCAATTTGGCTTACTTGACGAACATGGTGTTCATGGTTTGTGCTCCACGAGATGAGAAGGTGGAAGTCGCCATTACAATGTGTATGAATGAATAATCGAATATATGTATGTAGTACTAAATCTTACACATATATAGAGTATGTGTGTATTGAGAAAAGTGGCAAATCACATAATGGGGAATGGAAGTTAAGAATGGAGAAAGGATAATGTATCTTCACATTCCCAATGTAGATCAGTGGCCTCAGACCCATGCTTCTTTTTGTTAACGTATGCATTATCCACTTGGATCATTATTATACACAACATACGTATGCATACACATAAGCTTTGGTCTCTTATGGCGTGATTTGAGCACTCATGTTAAATTGGGGCCTTTAATCTACAGTAAGTATATGGGCCTTTAATCTTTGCTTGCTCAAAAAGAAATTTTTTGTTTGAAACTCCATTGATGGTAAATCTTTCATGTTCTTTTGGTGTCACTCAGAAAGAATTGCGATGAGTACGTAGCAAATATGCATAAAGAATCTCATTCCATGTATCAGGAACTCCTGGTAAACACCAATGTATGCAATCTCCATAGTTTTTTGGATCAGCTCTTTGTTCCTTTGTCAATAGCTTCCCTCTCCTTTCTCCATACACACTCGTATGTCCATCTTTCCTATATTCCGACAGTTGCGTTATGTTCAAGAACGTCACGTTTTCTCCAACTCTGCTTAGAACATCACCAACTATCTTCATGATTTCTTGATTTGATCCTGTTCCCCAATATGATCGTTTCTCTATTGGATATAACTCATTGTAACATGTCCCATCACTTCCTGGATTCCACTCCCAGCTCCTGTTAAGATCACAAATCAAAATCTGTAGATTCTTTAATCGTCTATGTTTTGTGTTTTAAAGGAACATACCATAGATGAGTCGGAGACATACTCGAGAAGAATACTCTTTGCTTGGTAGGGTTGATCTTCGTCTGTAACCATTTGGCCCATGTTTCTAACGCCATTTTATAAGCAGTCGTAACATTAAACTCTTTGACTTCACTGGTATCTCCATACCTGCATATGCTTATAGACATGTTATGAGTTTTCCTTCTAGGTTCTTCTACGATGGAAACAAATCGAATATTGCTTACGTTGCATTGATCTTAGGTTGATGCATCCACCATACATAGCTTTCAAAGACTAGAACATCAACACCTTCCCAGCTCTTGCTATGTTTTTCAATGGCTTCCAGGTTAACCAATCTTTTGTGTACTGTATGATTAGTTGCATGATCTGAAATCGATTCCACGATAAAAGGTGCCCAGTAATACTCGATGGACACATTGTATTCCTGATCAATTTCATACAGTTTGATATATGAAACCATCTTTGCCTTTTTTTACAATTCATATCGAAAACAAGATGATATGTACCTCAGCTTTGAAGATCTTCATAGGAGGAATCTTGTGAAAGGATTTCTTCTTGTCAGGAATAACTGATTGTACCATACAGACCAATGACTCGAACGTGCTTCTTTGCACTGAGTCTCCTATGAACATTAGTCTTTTGTCTCTCAAGACGTCCAGCAGTTTCAGAGCATTGAACCTGAAACATCTCAGAGATATTAAGCACTGCTCAAGTTTGGATCTTAGAGCATGAATCAACACATTCTTTTCCTCGCTTACCTAGGCAAGTCGCATGAGATCGGTTTCCATCTCCAGTTCTGGTAATAAGAATCAGGCCGTCCATTTCGTTGACATGTTGTCTGTTTGACCAAATAAGGACAGCTTCTCTCTGTATAAAGAGGGTAAGAGGCATTGTCCCAAACCCATTGTCCTTCGAAGACATTGCAGCTTTCATCAAACTGGTCCTCTTTGGTGACAAATACTGCCTCTCTCTGTCTGAAGCCATAGAGTTTGAATATCCGACTCTGGTTGCTCTTGAGTTCATCAAGGATCCATCTCGCGGAACCTAGAACTAGAAGACTAACAAGCACAAGCTGGAAGATGGATTGAATAACCCGCGAATCGGCAGAAGTTTGTATCGACATTTGAAAAACAGTTTCAATGAAAGAATTAGCTTGTTTCCTTTTCCTTCTTGCTGTTGAGCTCATGAAGAATCAAATATCTTCACATACAAGCATCAAAAATTGACTTTGTTTTGTTCCATGTAACCACCAGTTGGTGAACTTTGTACATTAGGTAGCATGTCTTTTTAAAGTTAATTGCTCAAAACTAGTAATATGATAATTAAAGAGCAATTATCTGATGAAGGTCTTGGGTTTAACCATTTAAGGACAAACTATTATTCGATCTTGCAGAATATACAGTAATGGCTATGTGAGAGCAATTCTGAAGTAAAGAACAAGCCTGTTCAACTGATGACAAGCTCGAAACAAAACACTTGCAATGTTTCAGTTTTCTGTACAGTTAACAAGAATCCTAATACAGAAACAATCCGATGGTGTAAAAGTTGTAAAAAGATCAGAAAGAGATGCACAAAGTTTGAATTGACAACACAATGGCTCCCACCTATGCTAAATACTGCCACAATCTTGATTAGTTACCAGTATCAGATCCATGCCCTGAGCTGTCACTGTCAGAATCTGCATGTTGAAAGAGGAATGAGAGTTAATGGATTGGAAGTGTGATGCGGGTAAGGAAGGACGGTCAAAACCAGTTTCAACATTTACCACTAGAACACGAGCCCGAGCCACTACTAGAACTGTTAGAACTACTTGATCCATCAGCATTTACTTCTTGTTGAACAGAAGATACCACGTGGCCTTTTAAAGCGTGACAAAAAATTAAAGAAGAGTTATTGCAGTGAGGTTAAAAGACTAATATAGCAGAGTTTGATTATAATACAAAAAGCTCACCTAATTCAGTAGCTTTAGACGATTTAACGCCAGTTTGTAGAGTGTTCTGTGAAGATGGAAGAAAGAAACATGACATTATTAGCCTAAGTAAGAGTTATATGGTAAAAGTAAGAGAAGTGAAAATCAATTAGTTATTTATTCTCACCGGTTCTGGAACACTGGTGTGAACAGACTCAGCATCCCTAACTGAGCCTAATGCATGTTCCTCCTTTCTCTTGTTCGAGTTCTCCTTATAGTCGGTCACAAATCTGTAAAGCTCCCAAAGTGTTTCGAGATCAAGACTATCAATATCTAACTCAATTTCATCATCATGTTGAGCTAGTTCCGGATTCCTCTTCTTTATAATCTGAACAACCGCCTCTAGCTTGTCAAAAGGTAAATCCTGAAGGTCTTCACTAAGTCTCCGCTTCTCGTCAAACGTCAAGTCCCTGTTTCCAGAAGCCTGCTCTTCTTCAGGCTTTTCGGCGACAACACTTGTTACTGCAGGTTCCAATGGGTTTGTCATAGGTTCTGCTCTCTCCAAAGTCCTACTTTCAACTACTGTAGGAGGAGGAGGAGGAGACGGGGAAGGTGTAGGAGCAGGTACGGGTGATGACTCTACATAAGGAGTGCTTGTTCGAACAGGAGCATGGAAATCGATATCATGGGATGGTTGTTGCCTCCTATTAAGAAACTCATACTGCGTTTCAAGTGGCGCCCATTTGTCTTCAAAGATTTTCGACAAAAGTTCAGCCATATGATGCACCTCATGCCCCTTAGGATTATACAACATTGCATTGTTAAAAGTAAGTCTCACGTCATCAGCAAACTCCAAGGGTGACTTATACTCACTCTTACCCAACTTAGTCTTCACTGTACCCAAATCCATAGGCTTCTTAATAATAGTGTGATAATCATGTAAACCAAGCCCTTTCGCATCCACTGGCGTATTGAAAACCCATCCAACCTTATGCTTCATCAATTTCCCTAGCAAACTGTTGCAGTTCTTCAAAATCTGAACCGTACCTTTATCAGCAGCTCTGTGTCCGCCCTTCATCCCGCCGTTTGCTGTTTTCAGCTTCTTTTTAGTCAGGGGCGTCTCCGCGAACCCAAGCCCATGATATCCGTCGATGTTATATCGTGGTTCGAGCCGCCTGATCAAGCTTCTAACTTCCTCAAGCTCAGCCTGCAGTTTTCGCTTCAAGTTCCTGGCTTCAAGCTTCGAAATTGAGCTCAAAGTTATCTTCATCATCTGATGATGATTATCCTCCGACCCAAGTGAGTTCGACGGAGACACGAGCGGGATCGACCTCTCTTGTCTTGCCGCCATCGTGGGCTTCGATCGTTTTTCGCTTTTGTTGCCACTGTCGCTCCACTTATGCTTCGCCTTCGAAACTCCACCACCGGCTATTGGGCCAGATGCCATTCCCTCGTTGACAATTTCTCTGAACGGAAGTTTAAGGTCTCTCTAGGGGTTTTACGCACAGCGCCAAGTTTCTGGGGATTCAAACAAGTAATCGGAGATCGATGAGATGGACAGAAAGTGATTAGATCGGTGGTTCATGAACATTGACTGTGGATTGCAACGACGAAACCCTAGGAAGCATCCAATTGTGAGTCGCAGCGTCGCGAGAATAGTGTAGCCACACGCGCTTAGCTGACGCGCCTAAATAACGGGGAATAACACGTGCGTAAAGTGTGACGGAGTACTAACCGGAACGAACGGGGGAAAAGAAAACCAGATGTATATCCCGGTTAATTCTCAAATCCCAATTAATTCGAACAGATTTGACTTAATGGAACGTGCATATAAAAATTAGCTAGGCCATGTGCAATTTCATTGAGAAACGAACTTTGAAATTAAAATTCGAGAAAGATCCGAAATTTAAGCGAAGTATCAACCTCAATAGTTGCAATCAAATTCACAAATAAATCAAAACAAGAGAAAAATGGCATTCAAGAATCATTCTTCAAGAATTGTTCCTTCTTCTTCTTCTTCCACTTCACTCCCATTCAGTTTAATCATTACTCTAGCACTCTTCTTCTGTTCTTCTTACTACATCTTCTTCTCTCAGTTCGATTACTCATCGGTAGCATCTTCGCCGGAGAATCCTCCGTTCGTCGGAGATCTTCGAGACTTAACATTCCCTTGGAACAAACTTTCTCTAGGACCAATCTCCGAGAAGCTAAAACTCGCCGTCTTCTGCAAATCATGGCCCGTTGGCTCCATCCCCGGAGGAATGGAGCGTCACGCTTACACTCTCTACACTTCTCTAGCATCAAGAGGCCACGAGATTCACGTCTTCACAGTTTCTTCCGACAGAAGTAACAATGAAAACCGAGAAGAGTATTACAAGAAAGGAGATCTACACATCTACTTTGCTCCAAACCAATACGGTGTACTTAACTTAACCCATGCATTCAAGATCTTCCACAGAATCAACGGTGTAGATCATCCCTTCGATTATGTCCACACTGAGAGCGTTGCTCTGCCTCATTGGCGACTCAAAATGGTTCCTAACAGTGACGTGGCTGTGACGTGGCACGGAATCTGGTACGAGATTATACATTCAAAGCTTTTCCAAGAGCTTTATTACTCAAATGATCAACCTAGCTCTGATCTTCAACAAACGATGCCTAGACTCCTCGACGAGATCAGATTCTTCCCGAGATATAAACATCACATTTGCATAAGCAACAGTGCGCGTGAGGTTCTCGTTAACATCTATCAACTTTCCAAAAAGAAACGTTCATGTTATAGTCAACGGCGTTGACCAGACAAAGTTTGTGTATTCTCCAGAATCTGGAGCTAGATTCAGAGCGAAACACGGTGTTCCTGATGGTAATAAGACAGTTATTGTGATGGGTGTCTCTGGACGTCTAGTGGAAGACAAAGGACATCCACTTCTCTACGAAGCGTTTACTTTGATATCTAAAATGCACCCACAAGTCTATCTTCTTGTAGCTGGATCTGGTCCTTGGGGCAAAAGATACTCGGGATTAGGAGAAAATGTTAAGGTATTAGGAGCATTACAACCAGAAGAACTCCCTGGTTTCTACAACGCGTTAGATGTGTTTGTGAATCCAACGTTTAGACCACAAGGACTTGACTTAACGATCATTGAGGCGATGCAGTGTGGGAAAACTGTCGTGACGCCGAATTATCCGAGCATTGTTGGAACAGTTGTTTTGGATGAACGTTTTGGGTACACGTTTTCTCCAAATGTGAGATCTCTTGTTGAGACATTGGATTCTGTTGTAAGAGATGGGTCTAGTGTTTTGGAGATGAAAGGGAAAACTTGTAAAGAATATGCTCTTTCGATGTTTACAGCTACTCAAATGGCTTCGGCTTATGAGAGATTTTTTATGTGTATGAAGAACGAGAGGTATTGTATGTACCCTCTTCTTACAGATAATTGATTATTTTTTTCATATGTGACTTTGAATCTTTTCTTTTGTAACAAGTTATTTGATCTTTGCATACTATTGATTCAGACACATACTCAAGCACAAGCTTAGGACGACCTGTAAGAATCTTATATCGATAAGATAAAAGAATCAATTCATTTATTGTCAGTTAATATAGAATTGGAAGATCATATATCTTGACATGGTATCAAAATCGGAACAGATATTGCCCCATCGAACCAAAATTGAGCTAGCCCAATTAATCGAACTCGAAACGGATCCCGAAAAAGAAATGTTGTCGAGATTAATGGTAGAGGGTCATTGTCTTGAGGGGCGTTTGAGAATATCACACATATATGAAATGAATGGACCTTAAATGATATATAAGTGAATGAACTTATCCACTCATTGTCGGCTGATTTTAAGTTTGAAGTCATAAACACAGTATCAGAGTTGTAACACAACCAAATTGATCTAGCAATAGATGGTTCAATTGATCGAACCTGAAATGGATCCTAAGTGAGATATTGTCGAGATGAATGGCTAGACAAGTCATTGTCTCGAGGGAGCATGTGAGGATATTGTAACGTCCCCATCCGTGGGCCGCTACTTCGAGCCCACCACCCAGACCCACACGGTTCTGTTATTGGACACCTTCCCAAAAGGCTTCATACTAATTGGTTTGGTCTCCCTTATATATATCAAACAATCTCTGGCTAAACTTCCAATGTGGGATATATGAGACCACACCTGGGTCTCACAAATCTCCCCCACCTGAAATCGCAACGTCCTCGTTGCATACCAGCGGCCTTCCAGACTCATCCTAGAACCGACCACGCTCTGATACCAACTTGTAACGCCCCCCTCCGTGGGCCGCTACTTCGAGCCCACCAAACCCATTAGTATGATCCGCTTTGGGCCACCCAAACCCGCACAGTTTTGTTATTGGGCACATTCCCAAAAGGTCTCATACTAGTTTGTTTGATCTCCCTTATATATATCAGACAATCTCTGACTAAACTTCCAATATGAGATATATGAGACCACACCTATATTTCACAGATATCTCACATCGATAAGATGAAGGGCTCTTAAATGATATATAAGTGATGAATCAATTCACTCATTTTCAATTGGTTTTGAATTGTAATTAAACCAAACCGAAATTTTCAGTTTCGGATAATTAAACGATCATAAGCAAAATTGTTATGTTATATAGATTAAATCAGTTTGTTGGATGAGGTAATTGAATATTTGTTTTTTTATTAGATCAAAATTAAACCAAAATTTCAAAAAAAACAAAGTTATTCGAATAAACAAAAAATATTCAAACAAATAAATCGAAAGTATTCGAATCATTTGATTCGATATGAAATTATCGGAATGAACACATTATTTTGTTAATTTCAAAATACTTTCTAATAACTAAATTAACTAATATCCAAACTGCATCAAAATTTTAATCAATCAATTCAGGGTCCTCTAAATTTCTCAATAACCGAAAAAATCAGAACCTAATCACAAGCCTACTATGAAGAAAAGACGAACCAAAATTTGAAGACGTTGACTTTGAGCTTAAAGACTATAGTTTCCTCGGTCTTTTTTTTTTTACTTCCATCACGGTCTCTTTTTTTCTTTTTTATATTTTTTTATTGGAGGACGATGAGGAGATATAATCATATAGTACAAACTTTTCAACCATAATTTTAAATCGTAAATCTACATGAGCCATTATAGACAGAAATCAAGATAAACTAAATTAATTCAAGCTCTCTTTACTTTACCCTTTCTTGTTACACACTCTATATTTTTTTTTTNTTTTTTTTTTATGACCCAGGTGGACCCCGACCCGAGGGCCCGGACCCAAACCTGGGGCGGAGGACCAGCGCATGTTATATCACTTCAAATGGAGGAGTCCCCCCCACACCGGGGTTCGAACCTGCGACCTTCTCCATCCCTTCGGGAGGGGATCGCCGATTACGCTGCCCGATCTGGGTTTGTTACACACTCTATTATATATAAAGTTAACTCAACTAGACTATACTATATAGTAGAATGTATAAGGTACGTAAATCATGCACAATTCATAAATGACGAATTAGATACATCAATTTATTTTCGGTTACATTTAACGAACAAACAAAGCAAAATAGAAAACCGATCTTCTAAACCAGTCATAAACCGGTTTCGGATCAAGAAAAAAAAAGAAAACATGCATGAATTCCTCAAATACAAAACTACTAGAGAGAAGTTAGTGATGACGAGGATCAGGACCTCCAGGACTGAGTCTCATGGACTCATCGTAACCTCTCTCCATTAGCTTTTCCATATTTGCTTTCAACACTTCCTCTGCTTCTCTCATCATACGCTCTCGTGCGTTTGGAAACCGCTGCATCTCCAACGGCCGAGACGCTGATAAACGCGTTAAAGAAACGCAGATCAAGAACAAACACACACAGAATTTCAACATAGTCATGGTTTATGCTAATGAATTTCAATATGGAAGAAACAGAGAAAATGTTGTATATTATTATGTGGTTTGTGTGTGAATATATTCTTTCATCACATGCTTGGGACATTTATATAGAGAATCACATTAGGATCATGAATCTCGTTGAGTCATTGTGATGATACTTTTTTGCAGGTATGATATATATAAAATAGATAAGGCGGTCATAAAAAGGCAATTTATAATAGTGACGAGCTTTCAAGTGCTCGCTCGAGAGCACTTTGCACTTCGAATGCATATTTATTCCTTTGTCAACTTATAGAGATATAAAATATTTATTGGGGGAAAATGATATATAAAATATTGAAAGTATATATACAAGTGTAAGTATGTTCGGCTCTGAATAATTTAAGGTCCAAAACAAAAATTGAAAAATGATTGAAAATGGATAGAAAATGGAGAAAGGAATATTGGAACTCTGGTTATTCGATTTATCTTAACTATTGACAGTGCCGGTCCTGGAGAATATGACAGTAGAACACAAGAGTACAAAAAATGGCCCTTAAAACTCATTTGTTGGTGTTAAACCTTAGATCTAATAGTTATATCAATCATACCAAACCATTTGAACTAACTAAACATCTGAAAAATTGGTCCCAAAATAATATTTAAACGGTAAGGTTCTAAGAGCATGTACAACCCAAGAGTATCTTAAAGGGGTTCTTATAGAATTAAATAATAATAAATCAATATTTTATTATTTTTCCTTATAAGATTTGGTTCTTTAGAGGTTTTTAGAGAAGAACTCTAAGAGATGGTTCCTAAGATTGGGTAATATTTTATTAATAAAATTCCTTAAGATACTTGAGTTTTTTTGCCATTGGAGATGGCCTAAGTCAATGTTTGACTAGTTTCAATCTAGGGTCGGTGCCGACTATTGATCTACGAAGGAATTTTAAGAAAACAGGGTGGAAAGATTACATATTCTAATCTGGACTACAAATCTAAACTTAGCTAGATTAGACTCGATTTTGTATATATATGATATGTATATATAATATATTGTATGTAAACATTTTATGATAATGACAATATACTATAATACATTGTAAAATTATTATAGTATGTACCCGAAAAAGGTAAAATTTTAAGGAAAAATTGAAAATGCGAAGATGATATGTTTAGTTAAGGTGCATTTAAATAATACACCATTCGAACTAATTCATGATATAAAAAAGCAAAAATGGGCAACAAATGTGAATGGGCACAATTTTTAAAATAAAATGGTCGTAGGAAAAAGTCAATGAAAGCCACGTGGCGGACTTTTGCCGTTCTTTTGTTGGCCTTTTAGCTTAGTTGACCATGAGTTTACCTAACGTAAATTCGAAGTAAAGGATCTGAGTACTTTTGATCGAATTTTGACCTTATCGACTGAAAATAATACACGTTAATAAAAATTATTATATTAAAAGCAAGACTAAAGTATTAGTGGGCGATCGGTAATTTGGTTTTTCAGGTTTTTTTATTTTTTAAATGTGTCCATTTTGTTAGCAGATTCTATCTAGGTACGATTTCAGTTTGTTTCGTTTTTAAATTTTTTTTCATTCATATATAAATTTTATATTGCCGGTTTTAAATTTGATTTGATTTGATTTTACATAAATATTTAAATAATATTGTAAAAATAAACATAAATAACTAATTTTAATTAATATTATAGATTTTAAATATATTTATATTTTATTATAAAGCTAATTAAATATATAAATTTTAATTAATTTTTTGTTTTCATTATGATAATTGGTATTCAATTTCAGTTCAATTAAGTCCAAAAATTTGGTATAAAATTTTTAAGTACCCATTTGAGATTTTATTCATTAGAAATTTCGCTTCAATTCGGTTCCAAAAAATTTGATTCGATAAATTGCCATTTAATTCAATAATTTTCGAGAATATACAGTCCCCAAAATCTTGAATGCTTCTTTCTCAGTTTTTCTTTATCTTATATAATAAGACAAGGTTATAAATAAGTAAGCTCTCTCCTCTTGACACGTTACTTCCCCTCCGCATTCTTATCTTCTCTATAAAATTCAATAAGCTAATGAGCTTCTTCTATTTT
>OVAU01000196.1:0-24837 GCA_900406315.1 Biscutella laevigata subsp. laevigata | reverse complement strand
CAGAAAACAGTTCTGGATCAAGATCTAGAATACGTCTTCTAAAACTGGTTTTCCAAACAAGAGAAAATTTGGGTACGCGACCAACCTGAAATTGGGTACGCGACCAAACTGGAATTTGGGTACGCGAACAAATCTGAGAAATAAAAACTGTAAATGACACAGTCAATTTTTAACGTGGAAAACCCCCTCAATGAGAGGAGTAAAAACCACGGGACCGTAGTCCACTCCAAAATCCACTATATCAAATGAATCCGAGTTACAACCACGTCCTCCTTGTTCCAAAGAACACAACCAACACAAGAACTCAACAGAGAGAGCAATACAATAGCTTATGAAATTTGCAGTAACAAACGACTTCAAACTCACTAGGATTCCGGCCACCAAATAAAGATCCCACCGTAAAAATCCTAGATGAATAAGTCAACAATACCTCTGAAAAATGTCAGCTCAATCCGAGAAGAATACACCGTTGGATTTCCCAAACAACCAAGACAACTCCACTGAAAAACTGCAGACGAACAGCTCTGATAAAACCCAGATTTCTTCTAAACCAACCGTTGAAACAAAAATCTCACCGTTGGATATCAAGACCACTGAGTCACGAAGCTCTCTACAAAATATCAGCTCAATCGGACCACGTTTAAGTGTCCAAACCTTGTCTTGAGTAAACTAGACGAAATCCCCTTTCTTCTTCTTTCTTTCTCTTTTCTTGTTAGTTCTCAACAAATGATGCTAAGAGTGGTTTATATACTCCCACTCAACATCAACCTTAGCTTAGCCCAAAAAGCACAAATTAGACCCATACTTGATTCTCTTCATCAAGCCTAAATGGTTTCCCCAATAGGAGGAACACCAACAACACTTTTAGGCTCATTAATCTTTATTGGTGAAATATATTGGTTTTATAAATTTATTATAAATCATTTTGTTTTATAATAAATTTATTAAAAAAATGAGGTTATATCAAAGAAAGAATTTCTTTAAACGTAATGGAGGTTTATTGTTGCAACAAAAATTGACTTCAAGGCAAGGCAACATCGAGAAGACAAGACTATTCAACTTGGAAGAGTTGGAAAAAGCCACCGAGAACTTCAGTTTAAACAAAATACTTGGTCAAGGTGGTCAAGGTACTGTGTATAAAGGAATGCTTGTCGATGGAAAGATCATAGCAATAAAGAAGTCTAAAGTTGTTGATGAAGACAAGCTAGAAGAGTTCATCAATGAAGTTGTTATCCTCTCGCAAATCAATCATCGGAATGTCGTAAGACTCTTGGGGTGTTGCCTTGAAACAAATGTTGATGTTCTCGTTTACGAGTTTATTCCCAATAGTAACCTTTTCGAACATCTTCATGATGAGTTTGATGATGACACGATGGTTACTTGAGAAGTTCATCTCTGTATGGCTATAGATGTTGCTGGAGCTCTTTCCTACTTACACTCGGCTACATCATCTCCAAACATAATGTTAGATGAGAAATTTTGAGCTAAAGTATCTGATTTTGGTACTTCAAGATCAGTAACAGTGGATCATACCCACTTGACAACAGTAGTTTCAAACACAATGGGCTACATGGATCCTGAGTACTTCCAGTCTAGCCAGTTTATAGACAAGAGTGATGTCTATAGTTTTGGGGTTGTGCTAGCAGAGTTGATCACTGGAGAAAAGTCAGTTTCTTTTTTTGCGGCCACAAGAAAATAGGCACTAGCAACTTATTTCACTCTTGCAATGAAGGAGAAGAAACTCTTTGACAATATCGATGCATGAATCAGAATTGATTGTAAGTTGGATCAAGTTACTTCAACAACAAAAATTGCAAGAAGGTGTTTAAATATGAAGGGAAAGAAACGACCAACTATGAGAGAAGTGTCGATGCAATTAGAGAAGATCCTTTCATCTTATAGAGAGATGCGACCACATGATTACGTTAGCGAAAACGAGGAAGAAATCGTGGAACTTAACAATGACGAGGAATCATGGAACAATGTGGTTGTTACTACTCCAACTTCTGAATTCTACATCGATGCATCATCTTCTTCATGCTCAGACGCCAAACCATTGTTTCCTCTTCAGACACGGTAAAATTTCAACCTAATGTAATATGTGAAGATAGTAACCCTTTTTCACTAAAGTCTCCAGTGGTGTAATAATGAACCTCTTGTTTATCCAACTTGATACCGTTTATAAAGTTCACATACTTTTTTAGATATTCTGTAGCTTTTATTATATCATGGGTGCATAAAACATATACTCGTTGAGATACTTTATCCACAAGAACGTCGACCTCTTCTTAGTTTTGAAAACTATTGTTTCCGAATAAGCAAAATAGGTCGATTATAACATATGTTTTTTGTCAACTCATCTGATTATTGTAGTATTTATGAGCTATCTCAATTCATCTAATTATTATAATAGATTTTTTGTCAACTTTCAAGTTTTAAGTAAAGAATTATGAAATAACATCTTACATAAGTTTTAGATCTTAACTTCTGAAAACAGAGGACATATACAAAGATGGTGCAACCATGAAGTGGTCAACATTTTGGTTTTAGTATTTTATGACCAAACTTTTGAAATATTTGTTGAATTTTTCTTAGATCAAATTCTTTGACTATGTGCAAGTTTAATGCTCTCTGATGGATTCCAACAGAATTTCTTTTTTGCGCCATCAATTTTATTTACGATAATTTTACGTGTAATATTTGGGTCTGACATATTTACGGCAAACTTGTGATAGGACTAGATTTTAACCCAAACAACACTGCCCACAAGAAATCACAATGATACATAAGAATCAAATCAACAAGTAACCAAGTTCTGCACACTAGAACCGTTGGAATCTCTTTAATCTAGGTAAATACATAATTGAGGGTTTTGGCTTTCTAACAATTCTAAGTAAATAAGTAATTTAAAAAAAAACCTAAAATGTAAGGCATGAGTACTAGATCAAATTAATTGTCAAGTAATTCAACATATACCGAGAGAAGTATATTTTCAAGTGAACAATCCCCGATCAATTATGAATTAGTATATGTAGAGTTAGTTGACAAAAAAAACAATTAAAATGATAACTAATAAACCAATAGGTTGAGATCAACAAACTGTGAAAAGAGACAAAAGATCACAAACAATTATCCCCCTCGAAACTATCAAATCACGTTCTTTCTCTACAAAATGTGAACCTCTGTATAACACAACACAAAACTGAAATTATATAGCTATTTCTACACCGATATAAAAGATAACTATATGTTTACACATGGACCGTAAAATCTGCGTTTATTAATACAATTTGAAACGAAAAATCACGTTTGAAATTGATTTGAACCAGATATTAGCTTAAACCAAATAAATAATTTAAATCAAGAAAGGATGACCAAATGCCTAAACCAGCGCAATTCATCGCGAGAAGAGAGTCCGGAGTTGATAGCGAGCAGATTTGTTCACGATTTCGAGAGCTTAAAGCCTTGAACCTCAGTAGCTTGAAATTAAAATCGATTTCAAGTGGTACATCAAAGAAGAAGAGGAATGATAAGAAGAAAGGAGTGAGAGCAGATGCTGCAGAGATTAAGTTGGTTGCTGAGAGAGTAATGTCAATGGAGAAGATAGAGTTTTCCAAGGAAACAGTGAAGCTGCATAAAGAGACGGAGATTCAACTGCTCGATTTGATTTACTAATCAGACTCAGCTTCTTCAATTTCTCAACACTGCTTTTGCTTCTTCCTAACAACTACCTCTTGAATAAAATTTAACAAGTTAAACAAGAAAAACAAAATACTGTTGTCTTTGAGTTTGTACTGAAACTTAGTCATGAATTATGTTTGGTAGTTTTATCTGAAGCACGTTGAACACAACAATTGCTAATAAGCTATTGAGACTGAGTTAATGAACAAAGTAAAATCGAATAGAGACACATAAACTTGTTCAAAACACAAAACAGAGACACACACACACTTGTTCAAAGCCAAATTGTCAATACGATTATCCATTTAAAGCTTTGAGTGGAGACTCTACTGAAGTTTCAATTTCTGGGTCGAGTTAATCAATTTTTTCGGGTGAATCAAGCCTTTTCGTAGATTTTTTGGGTAGCTAAATTTATGGGTAGCTTGAATCAAGTTTTTCATCAATTTTTGTGTTTCAATATCATATTCAATTTCTGGGTAGCTTGAATCAAGCGTTTTTGTCAATTTTGTTTCACCATCAGATTCAGTTTTGTTTGATAATCAGTTCGAGAATTGGTTTGATATTTGGTTTGAGAATCGGTTCGTGAAATGATTTGAAAAGTCCTCGGTTCTATGATTTTGATCGCAATTGTGATTTGAAAACGCGAAATTTCAGATTTGTGTGGAACTAGCTCTGTAATTTTAGTCTTGTGTAGTGTTGTATTGAGGTTCAAAATTTGTGTAGAAAGAACGTGACTTGATGGTTCTGAGGGGGATACAACTCGTGAACCCTAACAATTAAGAACCAGTCCAGGCAGATGAACTCTAGACAAGACTAGCCAACTCCAATCACTCTAGTCTTTGCTAATCTATTTAGCTAGACTTAATTTAGAACTAACTAGCTATATAATATTCTAGGAAATATTCCATAGTGTCTACCACAATCAAGACCTCTGTTTTGGTTCTACTCGGGTTCGATTAAGCTTTAGTTCTAGTTCTTTATACATTTAAATTTAATAAGTAAGTTATTTAGTTTGATTCAGTTATTTGTTCCAAATATTTATCAAAAATAATTTATAGGGTTATTACAATATGAAGTCATTCTATTAAATTATTTTTTTAAAAAAATTACTCGATTTATTATTAGTTCTATTAGAGGTTAGTGAATACTTTTCATGCTACTATAATTTCATTAAAGATTGTGAAGAACCATTTCCAAATTATTATTTCGTCATTTCATTTAAATCTTATTAAAACTATGAAAGAACCCACGAAATTTGCGATTATTATTATATATTTTTTTTAAATAAAATTTCATATTTTATATATAAAAGGAGAAGAGGAGACTCTCTCACTACGACATGTCAGCGTCTCAATATCAATTATGTCATCACTAAAAATAAATTAAAAAAACTTATATTTAACTAATACTTGGATATAAAATTTAGTTAATATATTCTATAGATTTAAACATAAATATAAATAAATAACATTTGAGTTTTTTGCATAATTAATTACAAAATAATATCAGTTAAGAATCACAACAAAAGAAGAATGTTAGAATTAATTATTGTCTATCAAACCAACATAATTTCCTAGAATAAAAACTTTTAGCGTTTTATAAAATATCTTAGTTTTGTGTAATATTATCTAACAAATCAGCATAATTTCTCATTATAAAAAATTCTAGTTTTTTTCAGAAGTTCTCATTTTATAGATTATTGTCCTTTAAAACAACATAATTTCCCAAAATAAATAAAATTATAGCGTTTTACAAAATGACTTAATTATTATGGCCTATTAAGCACCAAATCAACATAATTTCTAAATACAAAACCTAGCTATTTACAATTCTTTCAATTTTAATGAAATTTTATCCACCAAATGAGCATAATTTATCAATGTACAAGCGTTTTACAAAATCTCTTGGTTTTGTGGTCTATCATCCATCAAATTAGTGAAGTTTCTGAAAATACAAAATTCTAGCTTTTACAAAATCTCTCAAATTCTATAGATACCATCCACTAATCCAAATGATCTTACTTTCCCAAAACAAACTTATAATGTCAAGTCTCTCATTTTTTATGGACTATTATCCATCAAATGAGCATAATTTCTCAAAATACAAAATTCTAGTGATTTACAAAATTTCTCAGCTTTTATGAACTTTATTTCTCAAAATACAAAATTTTATTATCCATCAAATCAACATTATTTCTCAAAATACAAAATTTTGACCTTTAAAAGAATCTTTTAATTTATATGGACTCTTATCCATCAAATCAACTTAATTTCCCAAAATAAAATAAAAATTCAAGAGTTGTATAATATATCTCAGTTTTATGGATTATTATCTACTAAACCGTATAATTCCCCCCCCCCCCAAAAAAAATCTAGCGTTTTACAAAATATCTCAGCTTTTATGGACTATTATCCACCAAATCAACATTATTTCTCAAAATAGGAAACTCTAACGTTTAACAAATTTTCTTAATTTATATAGACTATTGTCCATCAAATTAGCTTAATTTACAAAATAAAGTAAATTCAAGAGTTGCACAATAATAAAGTAATTATCTACCAAATTAGCATAATCTCTCAAAATACAAAAATCTAGACTTTTACAAATTTCTCGATTTCCATAAAATAATATCCATAAAATGATAATGATTTCCCAATTTATAGAAAATATAGCGTTTTACAAAATATCTCAGTTTTGTGGACTAAAACCACCAAATAAGCATATTTCTCCAAAATACAAAAGCTCAACACTTTAAATATCTTGATTTTTATGGACTATTTTCCATCAAATCACCATAATTTCCCAAAAAATAGGAAATTCAAGCGTTTTACAAAATCTCTAAGTTGTTTTAGACTATTATTCACCAAATCAGCATAGTTTTCCAAAATACATGAACCTTCTAGCGTTTTACAAAATGTATAAGTTTTGTAGACTATTACCCACAAAATCAACATAATTTCTTTAAATTAAAAATTCTACTATTTTACAAAATCTCTTAGTTTTTTGTATTATTATCCACCAAACCAACATAATTCCCTTGAAAAAAAACTTGAAGCCTTTTACATAATCTCTCAATTTGTGAACTATTATCCACAAAATCAACACAATTTTGCAAAATACAATTTTAGCGGTTTAACAAATATCTCAATATTTATGGATTATTATCCACACAATCTGTATTATTTTCCAAAATACAATATTTTAACATCTTACAGAATCTCAAGATTTTTCTAGACTATTATCCACTAAATCATACTACTTTACAAAAACTAAAAATTCTAACATTTAAAAAAATCTCTCAAAATTGTATAAACTATTTTCCACTAATCAACTTAATTTCCCAATAACAAAATTAATTGGGTTTTAAAAAGTCTCTCAGTTTTTGTTGATTATTATCCATCATATGAGCATAATTTTCCAAAACTACAAAATCTAGTGTATTCCAAATTCTATTTGTTGTATGAACTATTATCCACCAAATAAATATTATTTCTTAAAATTCAAAATTCTAACGTTTAAACCAAATCTCTCAACTTTTATAGTTTATTACCCTCCAAATTAGCTTAATTTTTCCAAAATACTTCTAGTGCCAAAAAATTCTAGCTTAATTTAATTTTATGGATTATTATCTGCGCAATCAACATAACTTCTCGAAATACAAAAAAATTAACGATTTTCATATCTCTAAATTTTTGTGAATTATTATCCATCAAATAAGCATGATTTCCCAAAATACAGAAATTATTATGTTTTACAAATTCTCTTAGTTTTGAGGACTATTATCCATAAATCAATATAATTTCTCATAATACAAAAACCTAGAATTTTATAAAGTTTCTCACTTTTTGTGGACAATTATACACCAAAGTCGGAGTATTTCCCAAAAATAAAAATTCTAACATATTACAAAATCATAACTTTTGTGGACCATACACCAAATAAGGTTAATTTCAAAAACTTACCGAAAATTCTAGTATTAAACAAAAATTCTAGCGTTTTTTTAAATATCTTAGGTTTTTAGAAAATATCCACCTAATCAACATAATTTTCTAAAATACATCTTGCATTTTTAAAATCTCTCAGTTTCATCGACTATTACCCATAAAATAAAAGTAGTTTCCTAAAATACAAAAAAAATCTAGTGTTTCACAAAATCTTTTAGTTTGTGTAGGCTATTTTCCACTAAATAGGTATAGTTCCCCAAAATACAAAATTTTAGCATTTTGAGCTTGAATGTTTGTGGATTTTAGATTGGTTTTTGGTTTTTGATTCTACGGAATCTATTTTTTTACACAATCAAGTTTTTAAGAAAATGGATTTCCTAAAAATTAGGGAATCTAGTTTTTGGGGAAGTTTTTAAGTTTTCACGTAGAAACCAAAAACCACATTATACTAGTTTTTGTTTAATATCGATGGTATTCTTTTATTAATATCTCTTTTTATTTTAAATAATTTTTAATTGCTTCTTATTAACTATTTAAGTATTAAAGATTTTTTGTTATTTAAAATATATGGTTTTTTATTTCAAAGAACAACATACAAAAATATAATTACTGAAAATAGAAAAATTATCTTATAAATAATTTTTGAATGAATCAAACTTATACATGTTTTATATTTTTTTTATTATTTAGACTATTATCAACCAAGTTAGATAATTCTCCAAAACGAAAAATTCTACCGTTTTATAAAATCTCTCAATTTAGTAAAATATGATCCACAAAATCAACATAATTTCTGAAAAATATCGAGAATTCTAGCGTTGATGACTGGACAATGATGTGTCGCAATGTTAGATCCATAATTGTGTTAAATAATTGTGTTATTTACATTCAAATTCCATAATTGTGACAATTTACATTCAAATTCCATAATAATGTTAAATAATGTCACACACACCTCTTTATTTGGAAAAATATTTGTTAGATTTGCTCAGATTTGTTACGTTTTGATTCGATTAGAAAATTCATGATATCTATAAGTATGCAAGGGCAAAATTTTAGTTAGATTCGTTGTAAATCGTTATTCACTTTGATTCGATTCGATTCAAAAAATCAGGATATCTCTAAGATTTTAGAGCAAATCAAATAGTAAAATTATAGTCTTCATACAAAACGAAGCAAATACAAATATAATCTTAGGAAAATTTGATATCCGCTTCGATGTAAAGATATATTTATATTTGTAATCATATATATAATCATGTATATATAATTATTTTAGATTTTAGATTTTTCATTTTTTAAATATAAAATTTGGACTATAGCGAAATGGAATCAATTATTTACAACAACAAAGTTCGAATATTCAGTTTTTTTTCAGATATCTATAAAATTTTGAATAGTAACAAATCTTAAATCAAGTATTTACTAAAATAATATTGACATAAATGGTAAAAAGGTTGTAGCGGTAACTTTCGCCACCCGAATGCAATCCACGCTAAGAGAAGATCATATACATGTCTTTGATCCCGGGCCTGGAATGATTATGGACCGAAAACCTGGAACATCCTGGTTAGTATAAAAAAATATCTACTAAAATAAATTAATAACAAATCATATAAATTATTGAGTGATTTTCACTCTGAGGCAGTTTTCAAACATTTATCACGCCTTAGGACATTTTGAGGGAGACTATCACGTTGGGACACAAATTTCAGAAATCAATTTCAATTTTGAATTTTAAAGACAGTTTTAACCATCATATATTAAGGTCACACTAACTTTTTTAAAAACAATTTACTTTCTTAGTTTCGTAAACATTTATCACCTATTGAGCATCTAGTTATAATCGAACTAGAAATTTGTACTGCACTTTTTGAAAAGATTTTCTACAATTTCCATTGTTTTATTAGACCGTACCTTTAGTTTCATGTAGAACTAAATTAAATTGTTAACATTTGGAGATTCCCAGATTCAAGCAGATACGGTAACGAGAAATCTCCGTCGATAACCCTATATGTCCCGATGTTTGTTCTTTCTTTCATAGACGCTCTTTTCTGAAGGTCCATTAAAGCCTCTGTTTTAGATTGGGTTCCGAAGTTCCAGTAGACGTTTTTTTTCGATTCACAAGCATTTCGTTAGACGTTTTGATTGGCCGTTTGTATGTAATGTTCAATCAAGATTTATCAATGTATATGGGTTCTAAATCCGGACATATGGCTTATTTTTGGTTTGGAAAGGTGTGATTCGAGTGTCTGTCGTCGTCACCGCGGATCTCAGTTTTGTGATTTCTTTAGGTTATTAAGGTTAGCTAAAATATTGTGTTATTCAGCTGACCATCATCTAGCTCTTTCACCCAAAAATATGCTGAACACAATCCTGTATAATTTATGTTAACTGAATTTTAATTTTTTGGTAAGACACGATATAATTTCGCTCGTGATTTTGGTTTGCTCAACAGTGTGTGTTTTTATTTGTTGTGTATTTAGTGAATCGATGGTTAGCCCTGTTTTTTAGCATACCTAGAAGTAAGGGATGTATTGTATATGATTATGTCTGAATCGTGGATAGAATGTTATAAGTTAAACCCTTACGCATATGTATGTCATATGTTTAACCGTTTTGCAAATGAATGTTTCAGTGTGTGTTGTGTGTTTCAGAATGATTACAGTTATTTGATGGCTAACTCTCATTTGAACCGACTTCTTAATCGTTATAGGTTATAGGCTATATGTTAGAACTTTGAATGGCTGGATCGTGGTTAGAAATTTATAGGTTTAACCCTTTTATCTTGAATGTCTTAATAGGTTTAATAGAAAGAAATCGTCCTATAGTCATTGATTTTAGCAGTCATCATTAATAGATTAAGAAAAAGCAAACCAAAAGATTAAGTATTAAACATGTTTTTGCCATTCCGAACCTTTGGTGCAAAAGATAACAACCGTTTGTGGATCTTCCACTCCGACTAAAAATGTTTTTTCCACACGACTGTTTGTGTGCAAAATAGAACAAGGAATTACCTAGCTAATCCATGTGGAGAGGTACAACGTATTGTTCGTAGACGTCCATGACGTAATGTCTTCTGAAGCGGTGTGGGTTGGTAATGTTTAATGGCTTAAAGATCAATTGTGAAGCTTAGTCGAGTATTTTGTAGTTCGTGAGAGAAACATGACGGTTGGAATTCTGGGTTACTGATATTTTGCTAAGGCAGGATAAATTTGTAGGGAGTTTTGGATTCATTAGTCCACAGTATTGGGTTTAAGTCAGTAGCCGTGAATAGGTGATTTACCTTGGCTTTGATATGGTTACTTTAAGTTATGGTTGGCAATTAAATGGTTAGTATATGTTTTGGTTACGTTGATATTTCTAGTTTTAGAAGAAATTTTAACTATTTTTTTAATTTTTATGTTAATTTGTCAAATTAATGTTCGATGTATATGTGTACGCAATTTTTTAAAGGTGGCTCGTATGAGAAGTGTTAGTAAAATAATGATGTAAACTAAAGACGAGTTACGGAAACTTAAATCTTACAGACACCCCAAATTAGATATCCGAAACTTTTTTTGTATGCTATAAGTACTGAAGAAATATTTTGATTGCCCTCTTAATAATAGGTACTGGCAAATTTTATTTTTTCTAATTAAGAAACACATCCTGTATTTTGTTTAGTGCTTATTGATTTAACATTAGTTGATTTATGGTTAGCATCCAAAATTTGCAATTCAGCGTGTATTTTACTCTAAAAAAAACAGACAATATATTTCCCCAACATTCATATACGCACTCTCAAACTTTTTTCCTTAGGTGTTCCTTGGGGAGGACAATCAGGGTTGTAGTCTGTAATTAAAAACGAGAAGATACATCAGGTCAGTTAAAAAATCGATAAACATTTAAACCAGTAAAGGGGTTAGCCACGAGTTAACAAATAGATATGCAGAAAACCCATTGTGACGTGAACCATGAGTTAAGAATACAAGAGTTTGAGATTTGCTCGTCTTCTGGACTATCAAAGTCCACGACTTACCCTTAAACTACTAATATGGTAAGGAGTTATAAATTACGAGTTAGTAACCACGAGTTAGGTTTGAAATTTAAAATTTACTGATGTAAGAGTTGAATTACGAGTTCGTAACCACAAGTTAGTAATGTAAGAGTTCGAAATTTAAAACTGAATTCAAGGAGCTTAAAACTCCTGCTTACAGAAAAACGGACTGTCAAGGTTTGGCATAGAAGTGTTTGAGATACGGACTGTCAAGGTTTCAGACTTACCGTATAACCACTAATACGGTAAGCAGTAGTCAGTGATTACAAGGTATTAACCACGAGTTAGGTTTGAAATTTAGAACCCAGTAATATGGTAACCACGAGTTAGTAAGCTAAGGGTTCGAAGTTTAGAACTGAATTGGACGAGTTTACGAGTTCGTAACCACGAGTTAGGTATTGAATTTTAGAACCCTATATAACCACGAGTTAGGTATTGAATGTTACCTGGCAAGAAAGGACATCTATATAACCAATAATCTACACTATATTAAAGAACAAGATGTAGTGTGTGTACATCTACATAATTAAACCCAACCTGCTCAATATTGAGCATTAAACCCACCATTAAACCCACTAAAGAACAAGATGTTACCTGGCTAAACCCACCATTAAACCCAACCTGCTCAATATTGTAATAAATCAGTAACTAAACTCAATCATGACAAATCCTAAGAAACAAATCTGTCAAAATCTCAGTGAAAGAAGATTGAATCAATAATTTAGATCTGAAAATAAAGTTCAGGCATTAACCATCAATAATCTAGCATTAATCCATGAATCATACATCTTATTTACATAATTAACAACTTACACAGCAATTATATATCTATATGTACCTCAGGAGAGAAAAGGAGAAATTTAACTAGCGGCTGGAATTAGAAGCTTTGTGTTCATCTGGAAATGGCAAATCTCTCTTGGAGCAACAGTTCATGTCTTGTATCTGTGAGGCTTCTTATTTGAAGCTAGAAGGACAACACAAAGATAAGATCAGATGCAATAGATGTAATGCATTCTGAGGGACGTTAACAACAAAAGACTCACTTGATGGCATAGCCTAGTTAGTTCTCTTAGTCCCTTTCTACAGAAAATGGAGTAATAAGGTCAGCAAAACAAAATCCAGATAAGAAGCAAATTCGCAAAGTTACTTTTCTAACGGTAGCTGGTAAAGTTGCTGCAATGTCGCAAACGAGAAAGTTCAATTACAGCACAAGAGGGGAAAAGAAGAAGAACAAGACTCACTTTGTTGAGCTTGAGCATCATCATCACCACTTTCAGTTCTCCTTGTTGTGGGATTCTACAAATTCGATAGAAGAAAGAATTAGACAAAGAAAAATCTATCAGGAGGTTGCACTTTTGAAACTCAAAACCTAAAACGAAAAAAATGACATAACCTGCCGGCGACGATGATGAAACAGTGGCATCTACAAATGTGAAACCTAGGTTTAAGAGCAGAAAGGGGAAAAAAGCCAACCAAAAGTACAATTGAAAGAGAAAGAAGAAATTGTAGGGATTCGGAGGTTTCATTCTTGATATTGTCGGTGATGCTTTAGTTCGAGGAAATTATCACTGTTAATGGGTTTCAGAGGTTTCATTCAAAACTGAGAAATAATCGAACTAGGTAATTCAATTTTGATGAACTAGAGAAGAATTCAGTTTGGTTTGATTAATTAGTGTGAGATAAGGGGTAACATGTAATTTTACAATTTAGAATGTAATTATATTTTGGAAAAGTGCTTTAAAATGCAAAATTTTCTAAATTATTCGGGCAGCGAGTCCTATACTCTCACCATTACTTACCAACAAACTAAGAATATATAAGGCCCATATAAAGAATGTAAGTCCTGCTAAATTACACAAAGCCCATTATATCATAGCCCAATTTGTTGACAACGATAGAGATCCGACCCGCCCGTGTCAGTTTCGTCGTCGCTGACGAAAGAAACGTTGGAGAAATTTCCGTACAGAAAAAAAGATGACAAATCAATTCAGCATTTCAGACATGGCGTGTATGTTCTACAGCTGCAAAGAATGCGAATCAGATCTAACCTAAACCCTAATGATTTTTTACACCTCATTTCTACTTCGAAGCCGGGAACAAAGGAACCATCTCCTTCGCCACCATCGTCGACGCAGAGAAATTCCGATTCGAAAAGGAGGATAAGATCATGCCCTTCTTCGAAACCCTAAATTACTGGGTGATCCAACGAAAACGAACCTAGATCAAATGCAATAGTTGTGGTTACCTCATCGTCATCGGCTACATCTACGTATGGTCCACCACTCACCGGCGGTATCGGTCAATAAGGTTTCGGTCCGAGTCAGATCGTCCCTCGTGCCCCTCACTATCGATTCAAAACCAAGGCCCTTCGAGTCTCATCCCAAACCTAAAACAGCTACTTGAAACAGAGGTTTTAAAGCTTTTACGTAGTATGAATTGATAATGTTTCACACATGTATATAAGTTAAAGTAAGTGATTGGCTTTGGTTTTATTAGCTTAAGGAAGTCTGGTTCTCTTTGTATTTAATTGATACATTTTCGGTTTAGCATTAGCTTAGTCCCAAGTATAAATACATATATATAATTGTATTATATACATTGAGTAAAATACGAATAACAGATTTTCTACACGGTTTGATCGTTGTTCTCTCAAACTAATATGGTATCAGAGCAATCTCTGCTCGTTTCTCTCTGATTTTTTCTTCTGTTTCTTCGTTCCTTTCGTCGATTTCTAACCATTTTTCATCTTCTTTAGAACCTTGATTTTAGTTCTTTTTCGATCTCAAACTTTAATCGGAGCTTTCGTTTTGATTTTTTGAGCAGTGAGCTGATCTTCTAGTTGAATCGGAGTAAGAATATGGTGAAACAAGCTCGAAAGATGAAGAATAGAGACATTGTATCAGATTCGGAAGTATCGACTATGAAAAATAACGGAGGATCTTATACTCCGACTAGATATGAGCCGATCGGAGATCCAAATTTGAAAATGGACACTCATCGAGGCAGATCCACTACTGTCTTCGGAGGTACTACAACGTAAATAGTCCATTCTTCTTACAGTCTGGAGATCATCCTGGTTTGAGCATAGTTTCTCAGATTCTTGATGGAAGCAACTACAGTAACTGGTACATTGCCATGCAGATGAGTCTAGATGCTAAATACAAACTAGGTTTTGTGGATGGGAGTTTGATTAGGCCGTCTGAAACTGATAGTTTGTTTAGAATTTGGAGTCGATGCAATAGTATGGTTAAAACATGGTTGTTGAATGTTGTTAGTCGAGAAATTTATGATAGCATCCTTTATTATAATGATGCTTATGAGATGTGGAATGATCTGCAATCGAGATTTCGTGTGAGTAATCTGCCTAGGAAGTATCAGCTGGAACAGTCAATTGCTAGTCTGAAGCAAGGATCACTCGATCTCTTTGCTTATTACACCAAGAAGAAAACACTATGGGAACAATTGGCAAACACAAGAATCACTTATGTGAAGAAATGTCATTGTGATCAAGTGAAAGAGTTACTAGAAGAGGCTGAAACTAGCAGAATCATACGATTTCTCATGGGATTGAATGATAATTTTTCCAATATCAGAGGTCAGATTTTGAATATGAAGTCGAGACCAAGTTTACCAGAAATTTACAACATGTTGGATCAAGATGAGAGTCAACGTGAAGTTGGAGCTTCTGCTAAGGTGCTCTATGCACCTTCTGCTTTTCAGGTTCAAGAAGAATCAGGTGTTAGTCAAAATGAGATCTTGTTGACACAGAGTAGCTATCCGAAGCCAAAATGCTTGTATTGTCACAAGTTGGGACATACGGTGGACAAATGTTACAAGAAACATGGTTTCCCACCTGGAATGAAATACAAGAAGAATCAACCAGTGGGATCCACTAATCTTGCCGTCTCCGACTCTATTAATCCTACTTTATCGACTGATCCTTCCGAACATGGCGTTGAAAAACTCTCAACAGAACACATTTAAAGTTTAATCTCCTATATGAGTTCTCAGCTTCGTTCCACAGGTATAGCATCTGCAGTGGATCCGTCAAATGCCTCGAGTTCAACTTCTGCACCTGTGATATCACAAATTACAAGAAGCAATTCTGGTAACTTCCACTTTCAAAACAAAACTCCTTTGCATGACATGCACATTTCTAATATCTCTACAGAAACAGATGTGTCTTAGGTCTTGGATTATAGACTCAGGAGCTATTCATGTTTGTCACAATAGAGATCTTTTTAGTTTTTACAAATCCTTAGACCAAACCCATGTTACTCTACCTAATGGCCTCACCGTGAACATAATGGCCATAGGCTACATTCAATTGACTGATGCTTTTTCTCTCCATGATGTTATGTTCATCCTTGATTTCAAGTTTAATCTGATTAGTATAAGTGTTTTAGCTAAAACTCTGAATGTTAAAGTCTCTTTCACTGCTAATCTTGTTTAATTCAGGGTCTTACACATGCATCGATGATTGGTCAAGGTAGTCTCATGGGGAATTTATATTTTTTGGATGTCAGTCATAGTCCTAGTGGTCCTTTGTTATCAGGTACATCTTCGGTTTTTGCTTCAGCCGTTGTTGATACTTGAATTTGGCATAATAGACTAGGACATCCTGCTCAATCCAAAGTTGATTTCTTATCTGATGTATTGCATTTGCATAAAGTTAATAAGACTTGTCTCGATGTTTGTCACACTTGCCATTTATCCAAACAGAAACATTTGTCTTTTCTAAGTCGTCAAAATATTTCAAAGACTCCTTTTGCTTTATTACACAGTGATACATGGGGTCCTTTCTTGGCTTTCGTTATTTTCTGACAATAGTTGATGATTTTAGTCGTGCTACTTGGGTGTTCTTTATGAAACAAAAGTCCGATGTTTGAGCATATTTCCTGATTTCATTAGGATGATAGAAACTCAGTATGATACTCATGTTAAGGCTATTCGTTCTGATAATGCACATGAACTTAAATTCACTGAATTTTATGCATCTAAATGCATTGTTGCATTTCATTCTTTCCCTGAAACTCCTGAACAAAATTATGTGGTGGAGAGGAAGCATCATCACATTTTGAATGTAGCTAGAGCTTTATTGTTTCAATCCCATTTACCTTTAGAATTTTGGGGGGAATGTGTTCTTACTGCTATTTTCTTGATCAATCGATTGCCTTCTTTAGTCTTGGGAAACATTACTCTTTATGAGAAACTCACTAAAACTTGTCTCGATTATAGTAACCTCAAAACCTTTGGCTGTTTGTGTTATAGCTCTACCTCTACTCAACATAGACATAAGTTTGACCCTAGAGGTAGAGCCTGTGTCTTTATAGGTTATTCGACTGGTTATAAGGGCTACAAGTTATTAGACTTAGAGACACATTCTGTTTCTTGTTTCAAGGCATGTTGTGTTTCATGAGGAAATTTTCCCTTTTGCATCTTCTTCTACGTCTGCTGATGCTCAAGATTTCTTTCCTCATAATTCTTTGTCCCAATCCACTGATCATGTGCCTTCTGGTGCATCTTCTTCGACTGATCTTCCTCCTCTGGTTGATTCATCTGTTCCGGTCTTGATTCATTCTGACTCTAGACCAACTCGCATCAAACGTACTCCTTCCCATTTGATTGACTTTCATTGTTATAATACTGATACTAGTACTCATACTACTCCTTATCATATGACCAATTATATTTATTATTCCAATTTATCTGAGCCTTTCTAAGCTTTCATTAATACGGTCACCAAAATTAAAGAACCTCGAAAATATTTAGAGGCTTTGTCGGATCCTCTGTGGTGTGATGAACTTGAGTCTTTGGAAAGGACTGAGACTTGGGAAGTGTGTGTCTTACCCCCTGGTAAGGTTGCTATTGGTTGCAGGTGGGTGTTCAAGGTGAAGTATCTATCTGATGCTAGTATTGAACGTTATAAGGCCCGTTTGGTTGCTCAGGGATTCACTCAAGAGGAAGGTGTTGATTATGGTGAGACTTTCTCTCCTGTGGCCAAGCTATCTACTGTTTGTCTCTTAATTGCGATTGCTGCAAAGAAGAATTGGTTCTTAACTCAGTTGGACATTTCCAATGCTTTCTTGGATGGTGATTTGGATGAGGAGATATTCATGAGGCTTCCTCCTGGTTATGGTGCTTTGAAAGGTCAGGAATTTTCTCTTAATTCTGTATGTCGACTCCACAAGTCTATTTATGGTTTGAAGCAAGCTTCTAGACAGTGGTATCTCAAACTCTCTTCCACCTTATTATCTATGGGATTCAAGAAATCTCATGGGGATCATACTTTGTTCATTCGTCACACTTCTGATAGTTACTTGGCTATATTAGTCTATGTTGATGATATACTTGTTATCAGTAACACTCAAGCTGCTGCCAAGGACTTTGTTACCTCGTTACAGATGCATTTCAAACTTCGGGATCTCGGTGTTTTGCGGTACTTTCTTGGTCTTGAAGTCGCTTGCAATGCCACATAGATTTCTCTTTGTCAAAGGAAGTATGTCTTGGAGCTTTTGGATGATACTGGTTATTTGGGATGTAAACCAGCTTCTACTCCTATGGATCCTACTGTTAAGTTGTCTAAAGATTCAGGCACGCTTTTGGATGATCCCTCTGTTTACCGTACTCTTATTGGCAGACTCATGTACCTGTCTATTACTCGGTCTGACATTGCGTTTGCTCTCACTAAGCTTTGTGAGTTCTCCTCTACTCCCACGAATACTCACCTTTTGGCTGCTCATCGAGTTCTTCGTTATCTCAAGGGAACTATTGGCCAAGGAGTCTTCTATGGTGTATCGGATTCTTTGGAACTTAGAGGTTTTGTTGACTCTGATTGGGCTTCATGTCCTGATTCTCGGAGGTCTATCTCTGGTTTTGCTATGTTCTTAGGTGATTCACTCATTTCTTGGAAGTCCAAGAAGCAGAAAACTGTCTCTCTTAGCGCAGCGGAGGCTGAATTCCGTGCTATGGCTAAGGCATCTTGTGAGATGGTTTGGCTTCGACGCATCTTTGAAGATTTGCAGGTCTCTGTTCCTCTTCCTGCACTGCTTTACTGTGATAATTTGGCTGCGCTTCACATTGCTAATAATTCTATCTATCACGAGCGCACCAAACATATTGAGCTTGATTGCTACTCTATCCGCGAACGCATCGATGAAGGCCTTCTCAAGACGATGCATGTTTGGACTCAACACCAGTTGGCTGATGTATTGACTAAGCCTTTATTCCCTACGCTCTTCAATGATCTTATTGGCAAGATGAGAGTTTGCAACATCTTTGCACCTCCATCTTGACGAGGGTATTAGCTTAAGGAAGTCCGGTTCTCTTTGTATTTAATTGATACATTTCCGGTTTAACATTAGCTTAGTCCTTAGTATAAATACATGTACATAATTGTATTGTATACATTGAGTGAAATACGAATAACAGATTTTCTACACTCTCAAACTAATAGGTTTTGATCATAATTTTTTTATGTTTGTGTTTGATGTGAAGGAATGAATCTTGTCCACTTTTTCTTCAATCATTCACATTTCAGTCGGAACTCGAGTAAAGCTTAGTCCTTTTTTAATTTCTCTCGGCCGGTGGCTTAAAGTATAAGTGAAGAACACAACAAAAGCCCAACACTTGTTTAATGGTAGACGTCACTGAAAATGACTTTTCGGTGATATTGATTGTGATAGCCATTATGATTCAACGGCTATGATTGAATGATGGACCATTTGGTACTTCAGACCATATATATTTTAGCATTATCCAGACATTATTTATTGTCAA
Source organism: Biscutella laevigata subsp. laevigata (assembly GCA_900406315.1). Taxonomy (NCBI): domain Eukaryota; kingdom Viridiplantae; phylum Streptophyta; class Magnoliopsida; order Brassicales; family Brassicaceae; genus Biscutella; species Biscutella laevigata. The sequence continues at coordinate 5,394 of OVAU01000196.1, read as the reverse complement.
TGTAAAATGTTGATGAATATTACAAGTTATACCTAATTGTCAATGTCATTTCTTGCACTTTGTCTTAACGTGCAAGACAATTGGGTAGAGTAGAAGTAGACGTATAACTCTTTTGGTAGGCTCTTAAGAATCTTTGGTGTATCTCATTAATTTGAAGGTTAGATTCAGAATCTGTAGATTCTTTAGTTTCGTGTATCTTTTTTGTGTTGTATATATTGTTGGTGAAAGGTGAAGTTCAGGTATGAATATGAAGAAACAGATTATGGATGAGTCTGAGAAGTCTTGTATCAAGAAGTCGTCTCCTCCTCCTCCTCCACCGCTTCCACCGTCTCAGGGTTATGGATCAAGAAAGATCGATGGAGATAGCATAACTAATAAACAGATCAAGAAATTCTGGAGACAGAGAGAGATCATTGAAGAAGAACATCTATTTGCTGCTATTAAGGCTGCAGCTCGTGTCAGAGCTCGTAATCTCTCTGTATGTCCTTTTTCGTTTTCTTTATTCTACAGAAGCTTCTATGATCTCATACTTTTGACTTGATATTATTCGTTAGAACAAAACAGTTGAGAAGTGCTCATGGTTCTTGATGTTTGTATCTATTGCAGGAAGAAGACTATAAACGGTTTGAAGAAAGCTTGGACATGGAGGATTCAGAAACCGAAGTTCATCAAGGAATTAAAGACTGGTCTGTGATATAATCTTACACCTTATCTTGAACCAATCAATAAGCCACAAGCTTTGTCTAAGCTGTTTGAGATGCCATATCTTGACATAACTTTGTATTTTTAATGTGAATCTCATTCAGGTGGACAAATAGCAAATATGCATACTTGAACCAGCCAGCTCTTGGATCTGCAGATTCATTGAAGAGAAAGAGGTTTTCGACTTATGTACCAAACTGTTTCTCCTTCAAGCCTTGCATCCCTCTCTATGCAACTTCGCTCAATGTCTTTTGAACCATGAACAAAACCCCTGCGAGATCATGTATGTTTGTGTTTGTGTCTGTGTATATACATGTGTTGATGGATCCGGACTTCAGTGTCTGATTGTTGTTTTGAAACTGTTGAATAATTATTCAATCTTACTATGGAACATCAACTTCTTCTTGTTCCATAGGTGATAAGGTTATTGTATAAAGAAAGATTCATTGCCTCACATGAATGATAAATCTCTCTTTATCTCAATTTGGATATAATTGAATTGTTGCTAAGTTTAATTCTCTTGTTAGACTTTAGTTAGTAGATCACAAAAAGAAAACATATTTCCTAATCCTTAGTCTTGTTTTACTCTAATCATCTACTACATGAGATTATTTCAAACTGATTTAAAAGACAAGTTTATAATTATGAGAAATAATAGTAGAAAAATAGTAAAAGAGTTTCTGTAATGATTTTTTTTTAGTAAAGGATATTTAAGATTATCTACAAGATTGTTTTATTATCCTAAATGTGTACCTGTTGGAGATGTTGATAAGAATTCGATCAGTGGTCTCCTTTGTACAACTTGGGATTTTTTCAGAGAATAAAAAGTTGACCATCTCAAACTTCTAGATAAACATATAAACAACCTTAAAGAAGTGACCAAATTATGTATTGATACTCTTAAACATCTCTATAGTAAATTAACACATGTAGCCTAGTGGTTTGTGCTAGTTCGGTCTCTGTGTTATCTGGGATCGAGTCTCCGTTAATGCATGTATTGTGACAAAAAAAAACATCCCTATAGTATTGTTCTTTTCCCCGACATCTCTATATTATTATTTCATAGACATATAGATCTCTATAGTATTATTTCTTAAACAACCTTAAAATTTATTTTTTAATGATTTAATGGTATAGCATGTAATATAAGAATATCATCTTTAAATCATGAAAATATTACATGTTATACCATTATAAAAGAATAATTTAAAGAACAATTTAAAGAACAAAATAAAAATATTCGTTAAGGATAAAATTAGAATTTTATGTAATTTTCATTAAGGGTAAAATTGGAAATATATGTATAAACCTTTTAATTGAAAATTAAATATTTTCTCACAATATACTATTTTAAAAACTTATTTAAAAATAATTTTAATTTAAAAACGAATTTAAAAAGAAAATTATTTTACTATTTTATTTATCATTTTCAACAAGATCCTAATTTACCACTTTTTTAAATTTCACAATATTCATTTTATATTTTTTTCCAATATATAGTATAATTACTCTAATTTAAATATATTTTTTAATATATGATAATTATGTTCTACATTAATTTATCTTCTCATATATATATTTATATTTTTAACATACACCTAAATTGAAATATAATTTAGTATATCCTAAATTATACATATCTAATTTTTTGTCAAAACTTATCTATTACGAAAAATACAAGATATACATATTTTCTTATCCAATACATATTATAATTACAATAATTTAAATATATGTTTTGGTATTTCTATAATAACTATGTTATACATAATTTATCTTCTTATATATATTTTACATCTCTACAATATTATTTTATAATCATTTTATGAATATCAACTAATATCATTAAAAATTATATTATGTACCACTCAGAAAATCAATTTAGAGAACAAAGTAAAAGTCTTCGGATAAAATAAAAATAATTCTAATTCCAATTGAGAATCAAAGATTTTATCAAAATAAATCTAATAAAAATAATATAGAGATCAATAAAAAATTGTTATATAAATTCTCTAGATAAATCTAAAAAATACAATAATATTTTAATATTTCAAAAAGTATGTAGATTCAAATAAATTTCGAAATATTCCAAAAAAAAGTATAATAAAATTTATTAAATATCGACTCAAATTAATTATACAAATTTTTTGAAGATATATATACAGATCCGACAAAAATATAATAACAAATAAAGATTATCTTATTTACTAATAGATATAAAATTTCAGTTTGGAATTTTTCAAGAGAAATATAATAAAACATAATTCGAGATTTTCTTTATAAATTTTTTTGTACATATAAATCTAATAAATATAACAGTCAATCAAATTATATTAATATTGGATTTATATTTTTAGCTAGAAATGTATTTTTAAACAACTTTTTATCAAAAAATCATTAAATTTTTTATCTTCAACACAATGATCCAACGGGTTAATCAACAAGTGAAATCATGATCCAAATTAAATATATAACTAATATTATTATTCTTTTCAAAATAAAAAATATTGAATTAAATAATTTTTTATAAATTTTTAATCAATATTACTTAATCACACCTTTAATTTTTAAAATATTGTTTTATATAAGATTAAAATAAATATCATAACATTATAATTTAAAAATACATCACCCTGCATATAATACGAGTATAAACTATTTTTGAGATTAAAAATGTTCCTTATAGCAACTTTTAAAACTAAATTAATCCATAAAATATTTGCAACTATTGTCGCCAATAAAATAATATTAACTTAAGGACATTTTAATAGTAATCAGAGAAAACAAAACGGAGTTAAATCTGTATTATTAAAAGGGAGAATTATTTTTTATTTTTTATTTTTTTTATTTTTATAAACTTCTTTATTAAACCTCAAAGTCGGCCCAATCTTACATCGGCCCATACCAGGCCCATTCGAATACACAAAGTAAAAAGGAAAAGCCCAAGTTGTAGTTCGGCCCAAAGCCCAGAGGCCAAAGCCCAAATTACATCAAAAACCCTAACCCTAATACTGAATGCACCTTTGATCCCTCCTTGCCGCCGCCGCCGCTGTAAGCCGGAAAAAGGTGTCGTCTACTCCAGATTTGTTAACGCCGGGTAGCATTAGCAAGCTAGAGCGAACCAAGATGGAGATTAAACAAAGATGAAGCCGCATTCGCCGAGAAATCGCGAAATGGACCCCTCCGGGCGATTTCCGGCGAGCCGACGTTCGATCTCGTATCTTCTCCTCTCTGAAGGTTGGCCTCTCCGCCTGATATTGAGTAAGCCACGAACCCCGCCGTTGTGAGCAAACCCGAATCCACCGGAGAAGCGTCGCCTCTACAGCACGACAGAGAGAGGGGAGTTCCCTCCGATTTCAGCACCTGTGTGACGGAGGAGGCAAGAGGATCAACCGGCTGACGACGCGGGGATCTCTGTCGAGATCGAGAGGCGGCCAGCGAACGGATGGAGGTCTGGGAAGAAGCGCCGTGCCGCCGACGAAGAAGCCGCCTCCACCTTACTGTGAAGCGAAACGGTGGTGCTTTCGCAAGGGGCTTCACCGGCGGCGGCAGGACTTAGGAAAGAGCCGACGAGAGGCGGACGCATGCGGAGAGCACGTTATTTGTGACCAGACGGTGGTTGACGGAGGCTCCGCCTCTCTCCACTCTGAAAACTCAGACAGAAGATGAGAGAGTTTAGAGAGAGATTTAGAGAGAGTTAATCGAAAATCTTCAAAAGGGAGAATTATTAAATAGGACACTGTTATATGCTAATAGGACAGGATACTTTAAAAAGTGTTGATAAAAAGACACTAAAAATCAGGGTGAAATATCGAGAAAGTACGTGTAGCTTTGTAAAAGAAGATGTTTGTTTTAACATTCGCACCCTAGTTAATAACCATCAGAGATATTTTCTATAATCAACATCGGAGCGGTTGTCATCATTCTAGTTAGTTTTTTAACTTTTTTATTTTTGGAAACGTGCAAGGAAAGAGAAGTTGAAGAAACGCAACTATTCTTATGCCTGGTAGATGTACAAAAACAGTTTTTCTTCAGCATCGATTTCCTACCGTTTTTTTCTAGTCTGAAATACACTGACTAATTCGAAATCACAAACTTTCAATTTGTAGTTTGCATTTGCCATAAGATCACGATGAAAAATATTAGCTGCATTCAGAAAACAAATCCAGCAAGTAATAATCAGAGAAATTAAAAAAGAAAGACATGCAGCTAATCTCAGGTCTGAAATAATTATTGTCATAATTTTTTATTTTCTTTACATTCTTTGAGATGGAAGTAAACTGAGATTAGTGTTATGGTTTTTTTTTTCTTTTCTTTACATTCTTCATGCATCTCTTTCGCAAGCAGAAGAATATACTCAATTTGTACTTGCAGTAGTTTCATCCTTTCTACATCTTCTGCAGCTTCAATCTTGTTCTCTACCTCTACGAGCTTATAAGTTGCGGTAATCGAAGCTTCACCAACTCTCTCATGTGAAAGCAACAACTTTGATTTTTGGTGTCCGTAGCTTATCCCACTAGTAAAAAAACTGTAAATAGCCACGAATTTCCCAGGAAAAATTTCCTGGGAAAAAAGTTCTCACGAATCTCCTGCGAATTTCCCACGAAGTTCCCACAAAAACAATTCCTGCCACGAAATGGGTTCGTGGCTAAAATAGCCACGAATGTTCCCACGAAATGGGTTCGTGGCTAA
>OVAU01000195.1:0-23089 GCA_900406315.1 Biscutella laevigata subsp. laevigata | reverse complement strand
GTATTTTATGTTATTCTTAATTATTTTGTAATTTTCTTAAACTTCAAGTAATAAGGAACGGAGGAGGAATGTATTCATTTAAATACATTAATGGATTTTGTGATGATATGAGTAACTAGCGAATGCTTTTGTGATTAATCAATGAAAAGACTATTGTAATGACAAACTCACAAACATATATCTACACCATCCAAATTTGGTATAATTGAAATAACTATTTGTCCCGGCCCTACCTTGCGCTATACATTTGCGTCCGTGTGTTTTGAAACTCTCAAGTTTTCTTGCATTCTCTACATTCTTAGAGTTTCATGTTAATTATAAAATTTATAGAATGCGTTAATCATCAAGATCATGCAAATTAAAATGACAACCTTAATTGGGGTATAACTGGTGTCTTGTTCATAGTAAAAGTTTGGCCGAAAATCCTTTTTATTTTATTTTTTTATTTAGGGTCTCGTGGGTCACTAGTCAAATAAAAAGGTAAAACATTTCTCTTAACCAAATTATCTGTTTTTGCTCAATGGTTATGGAGAAAAAATAAAATTACAAAATTGTCTTTAAGATCTTGCTAGAACAACAACTCAAGATACAAAGAAAACTATCTTTTTTGTCAACAGATACAAAGAAAACTATCTTTGAGTTGGAGAAATATGAAAAGAAGAAAACGATCGGAAGGATCCGATGCCTATTTTTGTCTAGCACTATGATAATTAGGAGTCCAAAGAGTCAATGTTGTAGCCCCTACAATGCGTTTTTGACGAATAAAATGATTAAAATTAAATTTGAATGACTGGTTGGTTGGTTGGTGCTTACGACCCACCAATCCACACACAGATCAATAGCTTTATATATAACGACTATTCAATCTCAAATGATCGATTCTCTTTCTATTGCCTATCACATATTGTCCATTCCAAAACGCGATTCTTCTCTCTCTCTTTCATTATAAAAATTGATATAAAGAATATCAAACTATATGTTTGTGAATGTTATGAACTATTACATTATATAACTATATATATTTCTACATTTTTAAAAGAGTTTTAGGATTGAGAGAGAGAATTAGTAGTTTTCTTCATACACATGCTTTAGGGAATATGCTTAAGCCTGCAAAATAGTATGTTTTGGCTTAATTTAAAGATTAATAGACTAAAAAGATTATCTTTTTAATGACCATGGTCCCGTAGCTCAGTTGGTTAGAGCGTTGGTCTTATGAGCCGAAGGTCGCGGGTTCGAGCCCCGCCGGGACCATGTTTCTATACTATATAATTGGTCCATTTTTTTGTGACTTCATTACCAAAACATAGTATCATTCAACCATTTATTTTGTCATTGACATTAAGCGTCCTAACACAAGTAAAAACAGTTTGCTATCGCCAAGGCAGAGTAGAGTAACTTCACTTAAATCTTATTGTACAAAAAGTTAAACTATAATCACGTATGTATAACATTTTGTAATCACTGGACATTTGGAAGTATAAAGAAATATATTTGCTGGATAAATTTAGAACTGGGTCAGCAAAATGCAACCCAGCGACATCTGCAAATTTTAAATTTTAATCGCAGAGTAATGTTTAGAATTCTTCAAGACAAGAGTTCGTTGAGATGTGTTTGTTGTTTTTCTTCAGTCCATGAGTTTGTAGCGCTTTTCTTGCACACCAGAAACTCCCATCTGTATCTCTATGATTGTGTGAAGTGGCATCTGTTCAAACATTCATTAGCTGTTATTATGTGTGCCTCTAAATGCTTTTATTGTCTTACAGTCTTATAGTTCAGATTACCTCGATTTGGGGTATTTCTTTGAGGGGACGATCCGCAAAATATGCATATAAAGCTCTAAGAACAGCCTGCGTTGCACAACAGTCCACATAATGTAAAATGTGTGTTTATTTTTGGAGTATAGAAGTTAAGCCTCCATAATTTGATAATGAGGATGATTTGTCCAAGGGTTTTAGACATTGAATTAAAATCAGANTCTTATAGTTCAGATTACCTCGATTTGGGGTATTTCTTTGAGTGGACGATCCGCAAAATATGCATATAAAGCTCTCAGAACAGCCTGCGTTGCACAACCAACCGTAAGTGGAAAGTATAACTCCGTGTGTTTATATTTTAAGTATAAAAGTTAAGCCTCCATAATTTGATCATGTGGACGATTTCTCCAAGGGTTTTAGACATTAAACTAAAATCAGTTAGCTTGGAGTATAACCTGATGAGATATCACGACGACAGGAGCTCTTTGTCGTTCTAACTCAATGATCACAGGTTCGAGCCTGCATTGTTTTCCAAGAAGGTATTGTTTTCTGATTTAGTTTATGACTAAACGTAGAAGCGTTATAAGAGAAGAACATACCTTTGAATTACATCGAGGTATGACTCTCCACGAGGGTATCGGTATCGCAATTTGTCCTTTTGCCGTGATCTGCAGACGAGTTAGAGAAGTCAGAGAGCTTATTGCTTGTATCTTTGCATAATCTTTATCTTTTTCTTTCATACGTAAGAAGTTTCTTGGAAATCAGAATTGGTAACACTTTTTTATATATAAAGATTTGAATAAGTCACTTACTCGTACTCTTCTGGCATGTTCTTCTTTATCTCTTCATATGTCATCCCATCGCAAACTCCAGCATTGATCTCGTCCAGGGCACGCCATTGCACCTAAAATGAAAATATGAGAAACTGATTTTCCTCACAGAAATATATTTTACACCTCAAGGGTCAGAAGAAATTCTAGACCAACCTTGGGGAATCCGACAATGGAACATGCTGTTAAGTTTGTTCTCTGAAGTGTACTGGTCCAAATCTGATATTAACAACATCAATCAATATTAGCGTATGATAAAGAACTTTATGATTCCAGAACAACCAAGTATGAAACGGATTGATCCCTTGTGAACCCGTGGCAAAAAAGGTTTCAAGGATAGAGTTCAATGCCTTTGTTGGTATGTACTAATACATAATCTCTGTATTAATACTTTGTTTTGGAGCTTAGAAATTGGTAGAGTGATTTAGTCTATTCATATATTCATAACCAAAAGACTATGGTCTCCCTTAGTCCTGAGACATTTTCTATAACTGAATTCACCCGAGCATATGATAGAGATATGTGTTTGTGAAACTTACAGACGCAGCCTTTTCAGATTTAAGTCGCTTTTCGATAAAGTTGGCAAGTTTCTTTGCGTAAAGTTTTCCAGATTCACTGCGTTTCAAATTGTAAAAAAGTAATGAGAAACAAAACGTTGCATATAAGCAAGAAAAAAAAAATGGATCCAAGGTTAGCATATCATGAAGAGGCGACCTCACAAAGCAATGACCATACGAGGAAGTTAGCAGCAGGACTTGTCAAGCAAAACTAAGGATGGATTCATAGGAAAACAGATGTGACGGAGGAAAAAATCAAAACCATTGTCTTTTGGAAGAAACAGAGCAGAGACATACCTTATTACGCTATCTCCTCCGATTCTGCCTCTAACATTATCCATACTTTCTCCATGCCGAGTGAGTAGTATTGGTCTTGGAGTGAGATGCGTATTCACCTATAAGAAAACTCAGTGCCTTCAAAAAACTATGATGTCGTAATCTCTCTAGGTTAGTCTTATATAATTAGCCCATGAGTGTTGAGTCTGTTGGCAATGGGCATAGTGACCCATGCAAGTATATAATTTATAAGCTGAATTTGCATATTGGAATAGGCTAAAGACGTGTCAATATAGAAAACAGATTTGTACCAAGAAAAATACAATTCTTCCAGGAAGATATCCACTAATATTGTTCACCTGCAATGAAAATTGAATTACAGTCATGAATAGTCAAACCTATCAAGTATCATATCAAGATCAAGATTAGAGGAAATAGGCATGTGAAATGAAATTTTTTTTAACAGAAAAAGATAGAGACGTACTTGTATCTGTCCACCATTCCCGCTGACCATATCAATCATTTTGATGTAAGACCCTTCTTCAACAGGCTCATAAACCTGACAAGAAAAGAGAAAGCTCAACATGTTTATAGAGTACCACGTCAATGGAGCATCAAATGTAGGGCACGTTTAGAAGTTGCAAGTTTGTATACCGACCCTCTCATAATTGGCTAAACGGTCTCTAAAGTCTCGTACTCCAGCTTCAAAATCCGTTCTGTAGAGTCGCATAGGCATTTAGTTGACGATGAAAGAGGTATACTAGGACGAGACTAATAAAAGTTACTGAGAGAGAACCGTACTCTTCTGCATAGTCAGGACTTTGCTGGATTTTAAGACGTATGTTTCTTTCAATAATGCGCTCATCATTGCATAGTGTTTCCAGAAAAATGATCTGCATAAGAGATAAAAGGTAAATCAGTTGCTGAAAATAATTCTAAATCTAATATTAGCCGAAGATGGCCATGGCAGCAATACAAGCGCTGCATCAAAGCAATTCGTTGAAGTACACACTGCTAGCCATATACTTTCCACATAAGAATAACCGTGCAATATGTAGGAAACAGCATCATAGTATATTAATGCTTCAATACCTTACACTTTCCTTCAGCCATTTTCATTAACATATTCCGTCGAACTCGTGTGCTATTAGTTGCATCAAAGATCCCGACCTACAGCTAAAATTATTAACAATGCAAGATATAAAACCCGAAACTTACACCTAACTGAAAGATACTTACTTGACCACCTTCTTGCATCCAAGCTATCATGTCCTCCATAGCAAGTGCTGCTACCTAGTGGCATGTGATATATTAAAACTATGTACAAAGAAGAAGATGAACAGTGTTAACATTGAATAAAAACATCTCATTATGAAATATTTATGTTGAAATTACCATACGAATGAAAACATTTCTCAATATGAAGAAATTAAGTTGAAATTACCATTCAATTCAAAACATCTCTATTATGAAGAAATTAAGTTGAAATAACTATACGAACGATTTAGACACAATCGAAAAGTGGGTAAACTAGATTATTCAATTTTCCCTTACCTCAGTCCGTGCCTCTACACCTTCTGGATTGTCACCTCGGAAGAAATCAGCACACTACAAAAGTCATTCGACGTCCATCATATATCATTCAAACGGGGACAGAAACTTATAAAGCCTCAACTTAAGAACACCTTTACCATGTTAATTCCATGTTTAAGCCGTCGGTACTGCAGAAATGGAACAATGATTGAGTCAATCTTTCCAACAAGCGTTGTTTCATGACAGAATACGCTAAAAAAACAATGACTGCAATAAAAAAGCAGACCTTTCCAACATTAAAATGTTTAGTATCATGTCCCAACCAGCGGAGATATCTTGTCAACTTTGCTGCAGTAAAAGTCTTTCCTCGAGCTGGCAAGCCAACCTAATCAGTATGATGGGAATGGTGTGAATCAGAACATTCAGTCTCTTTTTGCATTTACTTTTATAAGGTAAAGAAAATGGTCAGCCACACAAAGTCCAGCTCCCAACAACCAAACGAGGAAATATGAGTCAAAAGGTCTGCAGGAGCTGAACAACAACTGTATGACTAAAAGTACCAGCACAATTGCTAGATGTCTGTCTTCTTTTGGTCCAAGCATTTGATCAGCTACCGCTGCTGCAGCAACAGCTCCTGCAGCGGCTGGCATTGAATTCTAACAATTAAAACGAATAAAATAACTATGTCAAAAACTCTTTATATTCTAGTTAACCCCACTGAATGATATGAACTAGCACAGGCCAAACCTTGGTTTGCGCATCAGGTTTGAGATCAATCAAAAAAGAGCTTGCACTCACAGACTTGACTAGTCTAGGGGAGCCAACACCACGATCGACAAAGAGTCCCCTTTGACCATCTTTCTGGTGAAAAGGTGAGAGAGTCCCCACTGACGTCGAATCAGCCGCTACTGAAGCCAAATCGATATTCAAGGGATTGGGAACAATGACCTTCGTTTCCTATGTGCAAGAGATGTACGCCGATAATTTATTAAGAAAGCCGACTGTTAACTAATGAAGGATCGGCAACTACCAAGCAACTAATAAAACAAGCACCTCGGCAGATGGGGATCCATCAACCCTAACACCAGAATGTCTAGAATTGTTTGATGCTGCATTTGGAGAATTGTCATTAAGAAAGGAACCAGAAGCTGAAAGGGATCGTGGATTCTCTGCATTGTCAGCTGCATAAACAAGGGACGAGTTTGCAGAAGGTGCAGGAGCAGGAACCTCATAATGCTCGAGATCAAGCTCCAAACTTTCCGAAGGACATTGCTATAAGACATAAAAAGATAACTTTCATTTTTTCGGGTACGTCTCCCCATGGGACATCTAGACTGATATAGGAAGTTGCAGTCAAAAAATTTCCACGTACGCATAAATGTGCAGTAAAAGGGAGGCACAGAAAAACCATTCTAGCTGTTTTAAGTGACGTAACCAAAACATTGCAGATAAACGCAATGGCGGTAAGAACAAAGACGAAAAAGAACAAACTAACCTCGACAGCTGCTGGACCAGGATTTATGCTGACATCAGGAATTCCACGTACTGTTGATGGCTGGAGGTTCTGTCTATAAGCTCGCCAACTAGCAGCAAGATCAAGTGGCGAAACTCTGTCAGCTTTGATGAACACTCTGAATTCAACAATCACATCACCTTCCAGCCTAAAGAGAGCTAATCTAGCATCTCCTTGCAACGAACCACCAGCAAGAAGTCTATTTTGACCCTCCTCCACTATGCAAGGCGTATTTCCGTATTTTGGCTTCAACAAGAACTTGAAATCCAAAGTCTCTATATACGAAACGAAACCAAAAAAGGTATTGCAGTAACTTAGATTGTAAGTTCACGAAAAAACACGTTTCGATTATAACATTGGCTTAAACTATATGCTTAGACGAGTCCTTCATATAGAGTCAAACTCGCATAAAAATAACACAATACCATGATTAGGAGGAACAACGAAGCTCAGTTCCGACATTGACGCAGATTCACGTAGCATCGGAAGCTGTTAAGGAAAATTGAGAAAAACGAGGTAAAAACGCTATCAAATTCAGATGGATGAATCGGAAAGGAAGACGATGAACATTAGAAAATGAACAGATGCTCACCNCGTAGCATCGGAAGCTGTTAAGGAAAATTGAGAAAAACGAGGCAAAAACGCTATCAAATTCAGATGGATGAATCGGAAAGGAAGACGATGAACATTAAAAAATGAACAGATGCTCACAGCTTTGGAAGGATCCCAAGAACCGATGAGAGGAACAGAGCCATAGACATGAGGAGTGAGCTCGCCTTCGACCTTAGAGTTCTCCATTTTAAGTGAAACGTAGAGCTGACTTCCCCCGCCATTGGAATCATCATCGTCTTCTCCAGTAGTCTTCGATGCACCCGCCCCCATCTTCGCTACAATTATTCTTTTGCAGTNGACCTTAGAGTTCTCCATTTTAAGTGAAACGTAGAGCTGACTCCCCCCGCCATTGGAATCATCATCGTCTTCTCCAGTAGTCTTCGATGCACCCGCCCCCATCTTCGCTACAATTATTCTTTTGCAGTTTTTTTTTTTTGTTTGAATTTAATGAAGAAGAGATGCGTTAACAGAAAAAAAAAAAAAAAGAATCAAACGGATAAGAAGAGATTTGAGAGAAAGAGAAGAAACGAAGCCGCTTTTTACCCTTTTCCGGGAATTTTCGGTTGTTCTCAGTGGTTCATTGAGATAACCGGATAAGAGCAAATACGTGGTGGTTGGTTACCTGGTTATGGGTCCTTTCTCGGGTCGGGTCGGCTATGGTCGGGTCGGATCAGGTTGGGTTATATTTCGCTGCTTTTTTGTTTGTTCTTATTGGGCCTCCAAGGTCTATTATAGATGGGTTTGAAAAAAAAGCCTCGTCGTTGCTTCAGTTCCTCAAAAATGTCAAGATCAAACTCACCGAATTCTGCATTTTCGTATTACGAGCACCATGGTATTCGAAAATTGATGGTGACTTCGAAACTGCTGTGAACAACTGGAATCGGAGCTTTTTATTACTCTATTCCTTGAAGTTTTATTCGAGGTTTGCTCTTTCGCCTCTTCATTTTTCCGGCGTTTTTAGTCTTTGAATGCCTTTTAGTATTGGCATCTTCAAGTTTCAATGGCAAATTGAGTGAGTTTTGGTTTTCTTTCAATGATAGTTGCATTAAAAAGTTGGGATGTATTAGATATCTTTGGAAGAGCAACTAAGGTTCGACTCAACCGCTTGAATAGTACAATAATTTAGTCTGCGTTTCTTACATGTCTAATGCATAATCTTTAAAAATAAAACTAGATTACAACATGCTTCACATACAACACAAGTCTTTTATGATCAAAACCAACCCAGATTTTTTCAGAGCTGTCAATAGTTACATCCTTATCTTCTGGATTCACTTGTAGTGGTTTTCTTTAGCTCCTTAAATATGCGTAATGTTTCTCCATCAAAACCGCCAGCAAACTGAATTGAATTAATGTTAGGAAAGAACCGAATAGATATGAGAATTGCTTATTAATGATAAGATTTCCTTCTTATGACTTTATGTACCTGGTGTATTGTGTAGGCAAATCGAACACCTTTGAGCAAAAGGTTTCCTTCTTTATCTCCTCCATTTGATACCAGCTCATTGATTACTCGCTTCATGTACTCCTGAGCTAGCCTCAATGAGCTGTATTTTAACTGCAACAAGGTAATGGTTCATCAAATCTTTTGTAAACGTAGTGGGGGATGTGAATCTAAGAAAACTTTCTTCGTGGATTAGTTATTAATATGGATTAACCTTTCTTAAAGTTGGTAAAATGGCTGAATATCTTTACCAGATATGGGATCTATAGTTTTTTTGCAACCAATGTTGTCTGCTTAGCATAATAAAATAGGGAATTTTGCATCTCTTTATGATAGTCCTTAATTTCTTTATTATGCTTAGAACTATAGTTTTGCACCTACCTGTCCAATCAGTCCTGTGTCGAGCATCCACTCCCATGGTATCTGAAATTCCTTGTATCTCTTCCCTGTACTGTCTCTCATCTTCTCTGTGCTGTTAGCACTTTCCTCTAACCTGAAAATTTGAAGATTTAAGGCGATTAACTCGTGTAACTGAAAAAAAAATCAGGAAGTTGCTAGTAATTATATCCTTTATACATGCTCGCCTGTCTTGCAACGACTGAATCCTTTGCAAGGCTTGCGTCAGAGAATCCTTTGGATTGTCCATGAATGACAAAACCTCAGTTTCAAGGTTCTTTAGCCTTTTANTGAAAATTTGAAGATTTAAGGCGATTAACTCGTGTAACTGAATAAGATCAGGAAGTTGCTAGTAATTATATTCTTTATACATGCTCGCCTGTCTTGCAACGATTGAATCCTTTGCAAGGCCTGCGTCAGAGAATCCTTTGGATTGTCTATGAATGATAAAACCTCAGTTTCGAGGTTCTTTAGCCTTCTATAATTGCAAGCAGCCTCTCTTAGTGAATCTGCTTTGCGTTCTGGCCATTTAGGGAAATGCTTTAGGACTGCCCTTTCATCAACCAAGGAAGATAGTTCTTCGTCTATCCATTTCACAAACATCTCTACTTCTGATATGTCTGTAAATCGTGCAGCTTCCACCTTACTAATCAAGAAATGGATATGATCTCTGTGTCGGTCAGTGTCAGATTTAATCTGCAAGTGCACAAACACTGTTAGGAGATCTTTTATGGCCTATGATAAGTCCCTAATACATTTTTCTAATGATTTAGTAAAAATCTGTACTTAGATAAGAGTTAAAACCCTAGGTTATGATGGACACTAATCCATATTTCTCATTTAACCATCTCTTCTAAGTTATGATAGACAAAGTTTATCCTGTACAGTACTTACATCTGAAAGATATTTGGAGCGATTCTCGATTTCACCTATCATGTTTCTGCTGAATGCAGGTGACAAAACTCCATTCTGATTGATCTTATTGCCTATATGAGACTCTTTCTTCGTGAGGGCACGATAAAACTCTACAACTTCTGGAGCACGTCGTATAGATCTTTTTCCAAGGATTGTTTTTGATGGAAGTGGTGGCGGTGGTGGTGGCTTTATTGTTGTAGTCTGTTCTTGGACCATTGGCTTTGGGTTTGGATTCCTTACCTCTTGACCCTTGGTAATAGATTTGACACTCTCTGGGGCTTTCATGTTAGATCCGTCTGTGTTGCCACCATCATATGAGCTCTGCAACTTCTTCCATAACGTTGATTTCCTCTCATTGTCATGTGCTTTAAGATTGCTCACTTGTGCTCTTAGGCGGGCGACTTCTTGACGTAGCTCATGATTTTCCTTCTCTAGCTTATCGTTCCGTATTAAAGAAGCTTGAAGCTCCTTCACTAGACGCAGGAGATCTGAATCTTCTTCTCCATTTGGTAACATCTCTATCCCCTTGTCTTACTAGAGTGGGAATGAGTTGGTTTTTTCTTTGGAGGCAGCATTTTCTCCTTTTTATCACATGCCTTTAAAGTAATTCTCAGTGAAGCTGTGTATACTCACCTAAACCTTTGATGTTAACTTTTTCGTGTGGTTAATTGCAAATTACAACTGCATCCACAGAATAAAAGTTTCCTCTTGTGTGACCCTTTTTTACTAATGAGTCAAATAAATCAGCTGCTTATACGTCGTTTTTTCCATGATTTAGACTGATCTGTGGTCGAACCTGAGACACTGTGACTATTCTTTTTAAGCTATATTGTGTTGGGAATTAAAGTCATCCTCTTCCATGATTATGCTCAACAGAAGTCATGTTTTGATGCGCATGTCTTGTCTAATTCTGATCTTCTTTTCTATAAATTGCAGATTAAGTTAGAAGATCCTCAGGGTCCGCAAATAATTCGCAAGTAAGCAAAATATCTCACTTAACCTTCCTAATTACATAAGTTAATTTCATTATGCTACAAGCTTCATTAGCTTTAGTTCGTAAGGAAACAAACCATTAGGTATGCATATAGCTTGCCTCCAAAGTAAGAATCATATACTCGAAGTTTTCGTGTCTCTGTCGCTCACACACGTTTAATAATAATCAACTATGCTTGAAACATGTGTTGTGACTTGTTTTGCTGTGCATTTTACCATTCTCTGCATCTGAAGCAAAGTTAAACTTGAAAATGACATCGTACCATAGATTTACCATTCTCTGCAACTACCCCTTTTGATTTTTTTTGCTTTCATCATTTATACAACTCCACTTTATTAAGGTTATTTCAATGAAATCAAATATATCTTTTTCTTTATTAAAATCTACTATGCATTCACGATCGTTAGGAATAATCAATTATTCCCCGGATTTAGTATATTCATGACAAATGAAACTTTAGTTTATATATGCACAGGTTCAGAGCTTAAATAAATATATATTTTTTGTTTATGTTCTGTGTACAATGTTTTCTTCTCCAGTCTAGGTATGGATCAATCTTTCCAAAACACACACGTGAAACTTGTAACTCGTGATATCCACCGCCTGACACAGTCACCGAATGAATCCAACTCTTTCTGCCTCGGAGGTGCCACGTGGGTCTCACGCGTAGAGACAGTGGGCACAATCGTCTCTCGTGACATGACCCCAAAGTTTCTCAAGTTCGGCGTAGACGATGGAACGGGCTGCGTCACGTGCATCCTGTGGCTCAACCACTACACGTCTTCTTACTTCTCCCGGTGGGACCCATCCATGGTTCAGCTGCTCGCGAGCTCCGCGCGTAAACAGGCCTCGGAGATCAGAATCGGAGCTGTGGCTCGCGTTCGCGGACGCATAGGCTCGTACAGAGGAGTGATGCAGATCACAGCGAGTGTTGTGGTGGTCGAAAGAGACCCTAACGCGGAGATCTTGCATTGGTTGGAGTGTATAAGGCTAAGTAGAAACTGTTATCGTATTCAAAGTTAATTTAATTTGACAGAGAGATATTATTTCAAGCTTATATTAAAACTCGAAGGTAACCAACCATATGCAACTTGAGAATAAATTAATATTTGTATTGTGTTTATTAGAACTTACTTATATCAAACAAAAATTACGAATTCAAAAGACGAAGCATAAAAGATATTTATGCAAAACTGATAGTGACCTCGTTTGGTACTGAGGAATTACATCCATAGCTTTTATTATCCACAATTTCGATAGTGGATTAAAATATTAATATTGATATATGTATTTACATAATCAACAAGATTGGGATCTTACAGTGGAGTCACTGGATGTTCGATTAATAAAGTTTATGCTTTTTCAATTTTCATTAAAAAAATGAAACATCAAACATGACCGATTCAGACCTCCTAAGCTCCTACTTACAGTTGTTCCCAAATCAATCCAAGTCCAAATTAAACCGGACCTTCTTATGTAACCAAGATTAAACCGGCTATAATCGACAAACCCAACCGACCAACCGCACACACTGCCACTCGAAGACTCCGACTGTTGTGTGAATGATGGGAATGCGATCTGCCCGGATAAATTCCTCCACCTGCCCAACCGCGTGCCCGGCTTCCACCGCCGCCACCGCCTCTTCTTTTGATAACTACAGCTAATTCCCGAGACTTGACTTCAAAAGCAACACCGTCTGGCTTGGAAGCAGTGAAAGGGAGAGTCTCGTTGTTCAAAGCAACCGAGGAAGGTTGTGAGGTACCGGAAGGGAAAGTGTGGTCAAGATGAAAGATGAAGAGAAAGTACAAAACCAAAGATGTTCTTCTCAAACTCATCTTCTTTCTCTTTTTCTTCTCTTTGTCTTCTAACTTTTGCCCCTTAGCTTTCTATTTAAAGAAATCTCGTTTCCAGAAGTTAATTTTCCTATATTGGAAAGAGGACGATTAACCAGTCAAACTATACATAAAATGATTTGCGATAAAAATAATAAGGCGTCCCAAGAGAATTCTCACAAATACCTATATAATCCATCTTTATAAGTTAGTTAGAATATTATAGATTTAGGAACTATGACTGATATTACATAATAATAATCAAAGTAGATTTACAAAAAAGAAAGGATGAAAGTGATTGGCTCTAATGGATAAATAAAATTAACTCATCTAAATTAATTTATGGTATTTTTTTGTAAATTGTCGGGTATGATAAAAAGGTGAATGTCGGCTGAGAGAAGATAGCTAATTGGATACACACACAAAACAAAAAAAGTTTGGGGCCCTTTGAAAGTTAGGCCGCGCGAACATATTGACTGATGCCACTCGTACAGACGCTGCTAGTGTAAAAATATAACCCATTTCGTTTTCATGACACCTTCAATATAATTATAATTCCAAAATATAACACATTTCGAAACAATGACCATAACATTAAAAAATAATAATCATATGCATAAAATTTTGTAAAAATAAAATAAAATGGAGACTTCTAGAATTTTGTCCATGACAAAAACGATCCATAAGAAAACTCAAAACAGTGAAACAAATGTACTTTATAATATATTTCTCCCATTTCCTCGTATCACCCGACTCAAAAACTATAGACCCAAAACGACTCAGCAAAACCCCCGACCCCAAGTGATCCCCTAACCACTTGATATGACTCGACAACACATGTATCGATAGAAACTGCCAAAAAGACTCGATATGCAATAAAAATATTTGATGCAATCTTAAGTAGAGGTAACAGTTTCTTCGGTTTTCTTGTCTTCATCAACTTTTTCTGTGTCGCTCTTTTTCTTTTCCTCTGCTTCCACTTCAGCCTTAATCTCTTTTTTCTCTNTCGATATGCAATAAAAATATTTGATGCAATCTTAAGTAGAGGGAACAGTTTCTTCGGTTTTCTTGTCTTCATCAACTTTTTCTGTGTCGCTTTTTTTCTTTTCCTCTGCTTCCACTTCAGCCTTAATCTCTTTTTTCTCTTCTGTTTTGGTCTCTTCCACAGTCAACTTCTCAAGAAGACCAGCAGTGTCAGATGCTTCTTTGCTTTCTTCTTTCTTTTCTTCAGATTCAGCAGCTTCATTGAACTTTTCCATAAACAATTTGCAATCTGAAAACGGAAATTAAGACTTTATTATCCATGCAGCTCTATAAAACTTTTCAGTTCATGGGATTAAAACTTTTCGACATAAATCTCTTTACACTGTCAGAACAGTTCCAAGGCACAATACTAATTTTGACACTTCCTTAACACAATGATTCAAGAATCTCCAAAACAAAGTAGCAATATAACAAAGTCAAGTTCAAGGTCATTCAATAATCTAACCCCTAAAATTTATCACATAGCCAGGTTCACATCAAAAAAAGAAATGAACAACCGAAGATCTATTGAATGATAACACAGTTGCGTAAGAAGATGCAAACAAAAAACTGAACAAAATGCAGAATTCAATTTCATACTTACTCTCAATAGAAGCAAATCGGATGCAGAATAGCTCATCTTTTAGTTCCCCATCAGCAAAGTCACGAGCGTGCCATACACATGACTTTTCATTTCCAACATGTTCCTGAACACTCATGCCAGGTTTGACTGCAGATATAACCAAGGGTGTGGTCAAATAAGTAAAGCGTAACCTAATCGCCGATCCAGATGCAACTCAAGCCAACATAAATGGAAATCATACCGGAGTGATTAGCACAGATCTTCAGAGTTTTTGATTGCCTCATAACGAGACGAATTTTCCCAGTACTTTTATGTTTCAGGAGCTTCACAGTACCAGCTCCTCTCTCTTTCCACTGATTCGCATCCTTATCGAACCGATACAGCTTCGATTTCCTTTGTTTCACGACAAAACTCAAATCAAACATCTCAAGACTACCGCTCAGAACCAAAGCTAGACGCTATAAATTCGATCAGATCTAGTTGCACTACATAACAAACACTATACACCAATTTAGAATAAACTTACAGATCGAGGACAGCGTCTTCATCTTCCTCGCCTGTAGTAACTGCAACCTCCTCAAGTCTAACGATCGGAGCAACCTGAGCTCCGGTGTCCTCATCCTCGTTTGCCCCGGCCTCTTCCTCATCTCTGTGCTGGTTTTCGGGTTCTTTGCTCGCCATGGTATCTAGTATCTACCGAGATTTGCTCGTGGATTCACTTGTTCGCTTGAGTTGCGGCGTGAGAGAAACAGAATTTAGAGGGTTTGCGACTTAGAAAAAGGGAACACGACATTTTATAATAGGAGTTATAGCGCGTCCAACTGAAGCTAGCAATGGGCCGATTTCTTCTAAATAAATATATATGGCCCATTTTCTAGACTCTATTATCAATTTCCTTAAAAATATATATATATGTATAATATGTTGAGAGAAAAAAAAAACTATTGACAACAATTTTTAATTTTTAATTTTGGCATGATACGTTTTTTTTGGTCGACTGCGTGATACATTTAAACCTCACAAATCTATTATATTAAATCAAGATTTATCTAATTAAAAAGTCATACTGGACAATTTCATTTAATGACTAAGTCAATTAATTTATATAAGTACCTAATCAATATTAAATATATCTTATTTATAATAAACCTAAGTATCTAAACGTTGAAAAAAATATTGTTAGAGAAAATTATTCTCTAACTAAAGAGTAAAAAATGGAAAATCTATAACAAACCTAAATTCTATTATTATATACATAATAGCGTAAATTCAAGTTTTTTTCTTATTGATGATAACTTAAATATTAAAATCTAAATTTAAACTTACTTAAACGTTATTCTCTAAATATAGAACTAAGAAATATATATACATATATACATAATTATGATTTCTTCACGATAAATATCTCTAATTAGATAAATTCAAATTTTACCTTTTCTATCTATTATATTAATATAGTTTATTTATCATAAAAAGTATGTATGATTATACAAATTAAATTATATATTTATAATCAATATTTTATAAACAATAATATAATTATCTACATTAAAATTATTTTTTTCTTCTTTGTATATCTTTAGATTAATAGCTTTAGATATATTCTCAAATAATAATAATAATATAGCTCTATAATAAATTTTTATATACTCCAAAAACACACATAATTTCTTTTTCATATCATTAAATTACAAACAATATAATATTAGTATATACTTACATGAATTATAATAATTTTATGTATCATAAAACAAAACAATGGTCCCGCATTAAAGGCGGGCAAAACCTTAATATTTATTACATTGTACCTTCGTCTTGAATTATTATTTTTCTCCACCTTCTTTATCTTGAATTCTTCATAAAAACTACATGTACATTTTTTGTATGAAAATAACTCTTAAAATTATTAAAATAATATTTTTCGTTAACACTAAAATAAAATGTTCTGTATCAACAAGAAGCAACAGTTCCGAATTTAGGAAATTCAACAAAAATTGGGGTTGAGATTAAAAGAAAACATTTCCAGTCTCCTGTTATTATTATCACCATAATATTGATAACAACAACAAAAAAATGAAAATAGTTGCGGTGGAGAAATGAACCGTAACTTCAGTAAAATAAATATATGCAAAACCATCGCTAATTCATACGGCAGCGCCGCAACTGACCCCCGGTTTAATGGCGCTGTATTACCGGAATCAGCCACGTCATCCGAGGGATCTGGTGTTGTGTCATATTCCGATTGTACCCTTGTAGATTCCGGATACTCCATTGTTATCCCTTCCTCTTCCGAAGAGTAGGTTCTAACCTCCACCCAACCATCCGATTCCCAAATTGCCCCTCCGGCCTTCGCTAATTTGCAAATCCTTGCCATAGCTTCGGTTTCGAATTGGGACCTCCACTCGCTTCTCCCTACTTCCTCCTCTTCTCCATTGTCCAATTCGAAACCTGAATTATCCCAGTCGAGTACACAACGGGGAGATGACTCAGTCGGAAATGAGTTCTGAAACTGAGACAGAAAAGGATGCTGCATAAGCTGATCGCAACTCCACCGCTGTTTTGGATCTCTCTCCAAGCATTTCTCCAAGAAATCTCGGCCAATTACCGACAGCGTCGCGGGGAAAACCGGCAGCTCTTCAGAGAATCCGATTCGACTCAGCGAGTCGATCATCCCGAGTTCTTCCCAAGCGGGTTTCCCAGTGAATATCTCGATGACCGTACAACCGAGAGACCAGACGTCGCTCTCAGGACCTTGATACTCCCCTCTGATCACCTCAGGAGCCATCCAAAGCGGGCTTCCACGTGGCGTGATCCGAGTCGTCGGTTTTCCGATTCTGATCGCCGAACCGAAATCTGCTAGTTTGATAATGGAACTCCGACTAACAAGAACGTTCCTCGCCTTGACGTCGCAATGAACGAATCCTTGTGAGTGAACGTGGCGGAGAGCAGAGACTAGACACGCTGTATAACTTCGGAGAAGAGTCTCGTCGATTCCTCCAGCAGTGTAACTAGCCACGTCACCTTCGAGGAGATACTCTAAGTGGAGATTCCGAAACGACGTCGGTCCTTCTTTCGAAAATCCGTCGCCGAGGAACTTCACTATGTATGGGTGAGGCTTGAGAGATCGTAAGACGGAGATTTCATTCTCGAGTGACTCCGATTGAGTTGGGAGACATGTGGTTAGATCCACTGACTTCAAGGCGAAAACTCCACCGTCGGTTTTGCTGATCGCCGTGCTGACTGTACCAAAACAACCTCTTCCGACGCAATGACCACGAATCCAAGAAGAAGATTGTGATGGTGAATGTGACACTACAGCAACAGAAGAAGAAGTTATTGCTGTGCTCTGTTTTTCCATGTGTGCCAGCTTTCATATGTTGTCCTTGTGAAACACGAAGCTATTTATACGAGTTATTGAATTGTAAGATAGAGAGTAAGAACGTGAAATAAAGTTGCATATTTTTTTTATTTTTTTTCTGGCANAAGAAGTTATTGCTGTGCTCTGTTTTTCCATGTGTGCCAGCTCTCATATGTTGTCCTTGTGAAACACGAAGATATTTATACGAGTTTTTGAATTGTAAGATAGAGAATAAGAACGTGAAATAAAGTTGCATATTTTTTTTATTTTTTTCTGGCGTGGACAAGTCTTGTACACTTGTCTTTGCGATTTGTGAAGTCTCGTCTTTAAAAGTTTCCCATGTGGAAATATCACATACCACACAAACCCTCAAGTATATCGTTAGATTTTCGAATAATTTTTACCATATTAGATCTGTATATATGTATACACATTACGACGATTTTTGAAAAAATATCTCATGTCACTAAATGACACTTGGAGAAGTTCTCCGGATGTCTGTAAGAAACTATGCACTTGCCGTCTCTCCTTAATCCTTATCGGCTTATCCATACAATAACCAAGTTGCGGTTTAATCTCGTCCGTTGATTTTTTTTTATACTTCCAAAGGATAAATGATAGTTCACTGCCTTTCACTTCACGCAATCGTTCACCGTTTAAACAACCTCGCAATTTTTAATGTAGTTTAATAAAATCTAGGCAAGTGATTGATGGATCGTGGGTAATATAAATTACAAAACGTGCATACAGAGTTTTGGTACGCTTGATCTGTTGACTCTCTTTACACGATCAGACATGGGAATATACGGTAGTCGACGTACAAATCATTAGCAAAGTGTTCATGAATCTAAAACCCATGCATAACCAATCATGCACAAAGACATAAATTAAATTTATTTCCAAAAATTCAATTAACAGGAAATAAAAAAAAACAAAGCGAGGGTGCACGGTAAAAGATTATAAGCGCGTAGCAGAGGATTCCGGACTACATTATCGGAGGTCGCCGAAAGGAGGTGGACTTATAACTGGTGGATGCCCATTTGGAGACTTACGTGGCATAAACCCATTGGTTCACGGTTTTTGGATGGATGTTTGAACAAATATTATTGGTAATTGACGTGCTTGATCAACCTCCACGAATATTGAAAAAAATAATGTATTTTATTTTTGTTGGGATCATGAAGCTCACGAATTTAGTCAAAAACGTTATCCAAAACATATCACGTAGATCTAGAATATAGTAAAACTTTGTGTTCAGCATACAAACAACAACAAAAATAAATCCGCCGCAACTATAAATCTTTTTAGTTTGTTGTTTGTCTGGCAAAATCTCTAACCTTCAGTGAACGTGATTGTGCTATTTTAACGGTCCACCACTTGTTCAATATCCTCTTGCGGCAACTATTTTTTCTAACTTCGGTTTGATTTAATAAAAATACACCATAAATGTCCAAAAATGTAGATATTACTTGTAGATTTGCGGGACCTATACCATTTATCCAAAGGAGAATCAACTTGGAAAACAACTCAAAGACAATGACACTTCAACATGTACTTTTAACACCGTACTAAACTTTAAGTTGTCAATGTCTTTTGATAAATTTAACAGCTAAAATAATTATCACACATATACACACAGACATTAGAGGTGCTCGAGTTTGCTAACAAAAAAGTAACCTCGTTTTCATGGATACATATCAACGATACGGTAATATACTAACAACTAATTAAACGATTAAATGTAGAAAACGACATCGTAATTGTCTGTATTTATGTTGGTGTCCACGAGAGAGAGAGAGGTATATATCATATATGGATATAAAAAGGACAAGTCTCCTATATCTCTTCGTTGACCTTGCGCGTTGTTGCTTCTTCTAGGTCAAACGTCACCACTAATTTTCTCTTTTTTACTTTTTCCAGATCAAGAATCCACCGTCACAGTCCATTTTTCCGTTTCTATTAGAAAAAGCCCTTGGACAGATAGCCCATAGGGCCATAGTAGTCGGAAACAACTTTGGCATTGCCATTTTAAGAAGCCAGGCCAAGCATCATCCTGATATGATCATGTGCCGTAAACAACTTGGCATTGCCATTTTCTTTTTGATGAAGAAGATCCAACATGATCAGTCCGATATAAATTAGTCTCCTAGTTGATTTTAAGATGAAACATGAAAAGAAAAGGCTCACTGGTCGAGTGTCTGGCGTAGATCATAAAGGATATGCTGCAGTACGAGCCATTCATAAAATACCCCACATGACTGTCAGAAAAATTCCTTTGTAAAAGTAACGAAAATCCAAAATCCTTTGGTGCGAAAAATATAAGTTGACTTTTTAATGGACGGTGCGTATAAAGTCAACGGCCTATGCAACACATGTTTGCTTCGCTTCTTTGTCAACAGTTAACTTAACAGTATGAAATCCACAAATTGTCTGTAATAGTCAACTCCTAAGTCCAATACGACAATGCCACGTGTCGAAGATCAGCTGTTGTTGACATTGGAATTCACAGGCTCTGTATTGCGATCTTTAGTTTTGTATAATCCAATTAATTTTATTTTATTTAGTCGAACCTAATCTCAAAAAATATAATAGCCATGATAAAACGTTAAAGGTTGTGCCCGTTGATCCAATAAAAACACAATACAAAATGATTAAATTTTGCTAGTGCATGTTGACAAAAAAAAAAAAAAAGAGTTGAAAAATTAGAATATTCCAATCGACGACATGCTTTGCATGTCTCTCTAGCTATACCAACTTTTTTGTTATCAAAATGTTTCAAATTATATATGTGCCCTAAAACACCAGAGCACTAGACATTTCTTCAATGTAAATAAACTAGAACATATTCAGCACTGACCTAAGAAATATTATATAATAATTAAGTTTGAAACTTAGATTTTAATTAAAACATTTTGCGTGTATAAAAGGAAGAGGGTCACGATAGATAGTTGAACATATAGAGAAAAGAGAGAGAGATCAGAGAGAAAGAGGAGAAAAGAGGGAGGATGGGTTATTCTTCTGCAATTCGGATTTGTTTATGCATCTTCTTTGCACTTTCATTGGTCTCTTCGGCTCGACGAACTTTTTCATTTTCAGGTAACTAGAGAGCTATATATATTGTGCGCATGCGATCAAGAGGAAGAATCTCGAGTTGTATAAAAAACCCTTGATCAAAATTTTCATATCCATAATCATAAGTTTAACGAAAAGGGTTTAATTAGATCCAGGAAGATAGATAGAGTCTTTCGTAATTATCATCCCACCATATATGGTTTGACTTACGAAATTATTTAAGTTTCTGTTTAACTTGCATGCATAACAGAAAATGAAGAGATGATGGAGAGATCATTGATGGTGAACACCAACGACTACGACAAGCCAGCGGCCAACGGCAGACACAACCCACCGGGGAAGCGTGGAGGAGGAGGTGGGAAAGGGCGCAAAGATAAACACAAATTTTCTTAATTTTAAGATAAATAATAACACTGTTTTGAAATATATATATTTTTTATAAGTATTATATCTGTGTGTGTAAATTTCACTTTTTCTATTGTGAAAAATAAAACCCTCGAGAGATAATATATAACGATATCACTCATAAATACAAATAAAACATTTAAATTTATCGTTTTCATTTTTTCATAACAATGCATAAAACATATCTGTACATTAATTTTTAAATATAACTACATATTTTTGTGTTTACATTAAACTTTTAAATAGTTAATAAATAAATCCTCTTATATATTAAACGAGAACTGATTTTGGTGATGTGTCAAACCCACAATTTTTTAGATTTTGTTTTTGAAAATATTATTATCTTAAATACTTAATTTTTTTTAATGGAATATTCTTATTCGTGTTGCCAAATATATTCTTAATAAATATTTTTTAATTTTTAATTTCGTTTTTGTGATAAAATTTTAATTTCTTATAGAGAAAATATTTTTCGTTGCTTATATAAATAGAAAAGATAATTATACAAGAAAATTATAATTTTTTGACAATATTTGATTAAAAATAAATGTAACATTCAAAATCACAAAAGATATTTGTTTAGTTATTAAATTAAAATCTTTAACATATATATGAGAAAATATTTTTCGTTACTTAAATAATTAGAAAATATAAATGTTAATTTTTAAGATTAAAATTTCTAGGTGATTTTAATTTTTTTTAAATTAATACATAAAACCGCTTATAAATAATTTATATTTAATATTCTTAGATATTAAACGAAAATTATTAGCGCTCACAATTTTTCTACTTATTTTTTATGTTAAAAACTAATATCTTAATCATGTTACAAAACCTAATTATATTTAATTCCTTTTATATATGATTATTATTATTCGTGTCTCTAAACAATAAATTCTTAATAAAAAAATTATATATGATTATTATTATTCGTGTCTCTAAACAATAAATTCTTAATAAAAAAATTATATATAATTTAAATAAAACTTAACTTAGTCAAAGTCACAAAACATCTTATCTGTCGTATCTTTTAGGAAAAAATCTTTAATTTAACTTAACTAAAATTTCAAAATTTATTCAATATTTGTAATTAATATTCATGTTACTAAACAATCTCATATTTATATACCAAATGATATTTTTGAGAATTTTTTTAAAATTTTTTTTCCTTAAATAAAATTTTAATGGCTAAAATAATGTAATTATCACTAATATTTTTGCAAAGTTTAGATTTTTTTAATCTAAAATTATTTTTTCAAAATGTCAATTAAATTATTTTACAGAAGATTAATATTGAAACAATAATCTAATAGTTACAAAAATTAATAAAAAAATTATTGATAAAAATATAACCCGGAAATGACCCGGGTCTTAATCTAGTCTTAATTTAAAACACCTTGATGATTTCATTTCAATTAATTATATATATTTAGATACAAATTAATTAGAATACATTATTTTAATAATGGAAATATGAATCATTAGATTTTCATTTATTTCTCCAAATTTGAATCTATCCATGAATTACATTTGCTTTTCTATATCTCTTAAATATTTAAATTATATGAACATCATTTGTCATATTGATTTTTTGTATTAATATACTCTATTTGTTTTTTATAACTAAATTCTTGTTATTATTTTTAGTAAGTATTGTTCGACAATAAAATTAGTTAAATAGCTTGCTAACTAATTTAATATATAAGATGATTAAAACAAATGAAAAATGGAGCTCAAACGCTCATTCATGAGATTTAAATGAATTTAAATTTGGGTGATAATGTAATGAATTTGTTAATTTAATCGGTTTAATTTGGTATTTCTATAAATTATCCAAATTATCGGATAACCGAAAATTGACTCGGTTTAATGTGAACCGGACCGAATTGTATAACTAGCGTTAAAAGAAAGAATAGTGGATCCGTCAAGAAGACCTAAATGATTAAAAGTGGGAATAATATGTTAAAAACACACTATTCTCAACTTAATATG
>OVAU01000194.1:0-24842 GCA_900406315.1 Biscutella laevigata subsp. laevigata | reverse complement strand
CATCTATTTTTTTAATATTTTTTCTTCTCCAAGAACCCCACATTTTTTACCAATGGACTTGGTCTTAGTCATCTCCACGACTATATAGTATTTTCATTGTTTTAGTTTTGTTATAAGATCCCTCACGTTGTTAATTATTGAATAGGAAAGTCATTAGTCAATTGTGTTTTCATTAATTAATCTTTTTTTTTTGTTTAAAAATATTACAATTTAAAAAAAATAAAAACAGAACCGATGTGTGAACATGATTGCACATCTATTCAACGCACCGTTAGGAGAGACGGAGACAGCCGTCGGAGTAGGAACCGTTGGATCATCGGAAGCCATAATGTTGGCTGGATTAGCCTTTAAGCGGAGATGGCAGAACAAGCGTAAAGCTGAAGGCAAACCCTTCGATAAACCCAACATTGTCACTGGAGCCAATGTTCAAGTAATTAGATTTACGACTGTTCAAAGTTTAAATTTCTTTATGTGATCGATCGACTTCTTATAAACATTTATAATGATAGGTGTGTTGGGAGAAGTTCGCTAGGTACTTTGAGGTTGAGCTAAAGGAAGTGAAATTGAGTGAAGGATATTATGTAATGGACCCGACACAAGCTGTTGAAATGGTCGATGAGAATACTATATGTGTTGCAGCCATTCTTGGTTCAACTCTTAATGGAGAATTCGAAGATGTTAAACTCTTGAACGATCTCTTGGTCCAAAAGAACAAAGAAACTGGGTAACCAAATACCATCAATGGATTTGCAATGTTTTTTTGATAGATGGGACACACCGATCCATGTGGATGCAGCAAGTGGAGGATTCATAGCACCGTTTTTGTATCCGGAATTGGAGTGGGACTTTAGATTGGAGTTGGTGAAGAGCATAAACGTGAGTGGTCACAAGTATGGACTTGTGTATGCAGGAATTGGTTGGGTCATTTGGAGAAACAAAGAAGATTTGCCTGAAGAACTCATTTTCCATATCAACTATCTTGGTGCTGACCAACCAACTTTTACTCTCAATTTCTCCAAAGGTTCAAGTCAAGTCATAGCTCAATACTACCAACTTATCCGATTGGGTTACGAGGGTTATAGAAATGTGATGGAGAATTGCAGAGAGAATATGATAGTGCTAAGGGAAGGACTTGAGAAGTCAGAAAGATTCAACATCGTATCAAAGGACGAGGGAGTGCCACTTGTCGCTTTCTCCTTGAAAGATAACAGCTCTCACACTGAGTTCGAAATCTCCGACATGCTTCGCAGGTTTAGTTGTCTTTTACTAAGATTTCAATTATTACTCTTTTTGTTCTTTAGAAAGTTACATTGGCGTTTCTAATGATTCATGCATATTTGAAATGTAGATATGGATGGATAGTACCAGCATATACAATGCCTCCAAATGCACAACACGTAACTGTTCTTCGTGTGGTGATTAGAGAAGATTTCTCAAGAACACTCGCAGAGAGACTTGTGAATGATATTGAGAAAGTGATGCGTGAGCTCGATGAGCTTCCATCTCGAGTGATTCACAAAATTTCACTAGGAGCGGAGAAGAGTGAAACTAACAACGATAATTTGATGGTGACTGTGAAGAAAAGTGATATGGAGATTCAGAGAGAGATTATTAATGGCTGGAAGAAGTTTGTTTCCGACAGGAAGAAGACTAATGGTATCTGTTAATCGAGAGAAATGTCTGAAGACTTTAATAATATTGCATTTGCAATTGATAATTTGGAGATTTGAAGATTTCATTTCCTTTAATGTTGAACCATGTTTTAATTTGATTCGTAAAATGTTAAGTTTGTTTCATTTGATTGTGATTTGTAATATCGTTTGATATTATTGCAACATAACTATGATATAAGTTTATTGTGTTCTTTTATTCCTAGCTAGTTCAAAGTAAATTAAACTCAAACACTAATTAAATAGGATCAAAGTAAATTAAAGAACTGCAACCGAAAGTTAGCTTACAATAAATTTAGTCATTAGTGCTGTAAAATAATCTCTAAACCTTTAGATCGAAACATTGTAAAGCAAAGATCAAGGTGAATAAAACCAAGAATAAAATAAAATCCTAAAGAAATAAAATAAAATAAAAAAAACCTAAGCCGGAGAAGGAGCAACGTTGGTTGAGCAATGGAGTTTAACATAGCAGTTGAAGAAAGGGTTATGGAAAGATCCAAAAACAGTCTTCTCACAATCTTGGTTCATCTTTTGGATCGATGCACAACAATCTGATCCAATAGCAACTTTGCGTGTGAAAAAAGCTCTTGATATATTACCCAAACATGTGTTTACGTCTCTACAATCGGACACGCAATTGGTGACTTCCGGTGGTGGATGAAACGGAACTGGGTGAAAATGGCCGGCTGGAAGTGGTGGTAAGGCTTTTCCGCCGCCATGGAACGGCCAGTGTGGCTTTGATGTAGTTAAGCCCAAATCACTTGGTGAGGGTTGAGATGTGGCACAACTTCTTGAAAGAAGAATGATAACAACAAGAATAATTAGATTCTTCATCTTTTGGGAGGTTTTAATTAGAGATTTGAGTTTTGGGAATTCAGAGATATATATATTCGGTTATCATGTATAAACAGAATATATCTGATATATTGGAATATTAGAGATTCTCGGACTAATGTAATTTTCTGTTTCAATTTAGATATTCTTGATGACGATATAAGAGTAATTCTCTCCAGATTTATAGTAGATAAAATAAATAGATATTATGGAATCTTTTAAGTGAAATCTAACAACAAAAGGGAATATTCTACTGCTAATATCTACTTTACAAAATTGTTCTATGCAGAATCAGAATAAAATTCATTAATAGGTTAGGAAAGATCTATAAGACTGTTTTCTCATAATCTTCGTTCTTCTAATGGATCGAGACCCAACAATCTCATCCAATAGCGACTTTGCAAGAAAGCTTTAGCTATATCTACAAGACATGTGTTCAAGTCTTTGCAATAGGACAAGCAATTGTTGAGTTCCAGTGGTGAATGAAACCGAACTGGGTGAGAGTGGTCGGCTGGGGGTGATGTAGTTAACTCCAAATCTCTTGTTGAGGTTTGAGTTGTGACACAACCTGAAAAAAGAATGATCATAAACATAAGAATGATTAAGTTCTTCATCTTTTTGGGAAAATTTGAGAGATTTTGAACTGTGAATTGAGAGAAATCTTATATTCGATTATATGTTTGAGATGGTTTTCGATGGAAAATCGTTAGGGTTTATATAGGGGTTTATGGAATGTTTCTTAGATTTTGGAATATGACGAGATTATCGGACTACGTAATATTTTATTAAGATACTTTCGTTTCAATTTAAATGATTTTTATGTGATAATAAAATTATGAGTTGCCAATTGCCAAAGAAAAAAAAAACTAGAGAGTTCGGTTTGGTCCGGTATAAGTGAGATTGTTCAGTTCATTTTGGTCTGGTTCATTCTTTAGTAAGAGCTTCTCTTATATAATGGCACGCACGTCATCTATCAAATTTGTCTTCACGTATACATACGGTATGCTCCAACATTCAAGAAACAATGTAAGAAGGTTCCGATCTGAGTTGACGAATCCGATTATAGTTTTGTGTGGCAAAACATGGCAAGATCGCTCAAGAAATCAGTTAAGTGGAGTCTAAGACGAGTCCGGATCAATTCACCATCCATTAGGTACAAACCAGACTCCAGCTCCATAGAGAGGGACCAAAGAATTGAGTTTCTAGGCGGAAATGGCGATGATGCTGGTGAAGAAAACAAAAGTGAACACAGCGAAAGAGAAGAGACTGAAGACAAAGAAGTAGAAGAAGAAGAACAAGAAGAGGAAGAAGAAGAATCAGTCAAAGTAATAGTAGAAGAAGAAGAAGAAGAAGAGGAAGAAGAAAAAGAGCAAGAACAAGATGATTTCAAGAGCTTTAACAATGGAGGCGGAGAAGGAAAAAAAGAGGCGGTGGTGGCAGTTGAAGGGGTCGTCGAGGAGGAAATAGAAGGCGGGAACAGAGTAATGGTGGTGGTGGATAAAGCGCTTGCTTCTACCGGAGCTCTAGAATGGGCTATTACGCATACTTTACAGTCACAAGACACTCTCTTTCTCTTATACTTTGCAATACCCTATAGAAAAGGTTCCCCCTTCTTTTACTTTAGGTTCATTTTCTTGTTTCGAGTTTGTTTGGTTTGGCTTCTAAAGGTCTCTTTCCGATCCGGTTTTAGGCAAAAGGAAGAACCGCAAACGCGAGGTGAAAACAGATGAATTAGTCCACACTTTGAAGAAATTGTGCCAAACAAAACGACCCGGGGTGAGTCATTTGCGTATGTCTTTGAGATTCACATGTTCAATGAAAGAGTTTACGAAAACGCAAGACACTGCATTTGAAAATAATGATGGCTTCCTATGGGCACCATTTGCGTTTCAGACGCAAACACTCTAACTAATGTTAAGGTGCGGATTTGTCTATGTGTATGGCAGATAGAAGTGGAGATAAGGAGGTTAGAAGGGAAAGGCAAAGAGAAAGGAGAACAGATAGTTGCAGAAGCAAAGAAACAACAAGTGAGCCTTTTAGTGGTTGGACAAGATAAGAAACCTCCGGTATGGAGGCTATTGAAGAGATGGGCATGGAAGAGACGCCGTGGACATGCTGGT
The DNA here is from genome assembly GCA_900406315.1 of Biscutella laevigata subsp. laevigata. Lineage (NCBI taxonomy): Eukaryota > Viridiplantae > Streptophyta > Magnoliopsida > Brassicales > Brassicaceae > Biscutella > Biscutella laevigata. Next base: position 20,218 of record OVAU01000194.1, on the reverse strand, counting down.
GTTCTCAAATACTGCCTCGAAAATGCCTCTTGCATGACAATAGCCGTGAAACCCAAGAACCGTAAGCTCGGCGGTTACTTAATCACTACTAAACGCCACAAAAACTTCTGGCTCCTCGCTTAAACACATCACAAGTTTCCACTCATTTGTATCATCAAAAGCTTTTTACAGTTTTCGCCTTTTTCGTCTCTGATGAAAATCAAAACTTGCTCCAGGACACCAAAAAGTTAAGTGTGTTATACGATTCTTGGGTGTTTCTTACATTATTCAAAGAGGCTTTCCTTAGATTATTGAAATAACAATGTATCTGCACAAGAATTATCAACAAATTTTCCTAACTGCTGTTGCTTCAGCCTATTAGTGATTCTGAGATACTATTAATTAACACGACACATTGGAATGTAAGCGAGAGTTCTTGGTGTTTACCAACCTTTTGCTTCTTGAGTTGAGTTTTCGTTGTGACAACTTCAGATTTGGTTCAAATCTACTGAACCCAATGCTTATAAGCAATCCGGTGAAGCTGATCATATCCTGCAAGCACTCCTGCTCCTGCTACCCCAAGAAGCATATTTGCAGTAACTCCTCTATATAGAGCATAGAACCCTTCGGATTTCATTATCTCTCTTACAGCGTGAATGGCATTCCGGTATTTCACAGGTTGGCCTGATGTAAGCATCATTCTCCTCCTAACGGTATCAAAGGGATAAGCAATGAAGCCTGCAGAGGTAGTAATGCTCCAACCCAATAGAAAGCTAGCCAAGAAGTTTCCCTGTAACATAATCAACAACATTGTTATCTTTTGTTTTGCTCTTTAGACTAAGCAATGATTAAACGTATAGACAGGTGATTTTACCTCTAAGGAACCAACTAAAATAATGGGTTTGATGGTGTCGTACATCCCAAAATACATTCCTCGGTAGATAGTGATTCCCAGTATTGACACGGTAAATCCACGGTAAAGGCCTTTTATGCCATCGCTTGACAAAGTTTTGCGGTAGACATCAATCATCCCTTTAAACTGCCTCTTGCCAGTAACTGAACATTCCTTTGCATCAGTGCCTAAACGGGTCCGTGCGTAATCCAGATGGTATAGAAACAATGAAGTTGTTGCTCCAGCAGCACTCCCAGAAGCTATATTTCCAGCAAACCATTTCAAATAACCATCTTTCTCCTTCGAATATCCGAGAAGATTCTTGAAGTAACCTTTAAATGCAAAGTTGGAAGCCTAAGAGCAATTAAATTTGGTGGTAATAAGAATTTAACAAAAACCCCAATCAATCTTTAGATGAGCATTCTAAACAGATGGCAGAGAAGTGGAATCCTAGGAAAGTACCTGTGTAGGGAAATATCTAATGACATTGGCTTGATTGCCTCTCCAAAAGGACAAAACACCTTCTTCTCTGAAGATTCTGGCAAAGCAATTACCCAAACCTGAGTAAGGTCTTGTGAGATGTCCTGTCTTTAACATCTCCCCTTGATTCTGCAATAGAAGCTTCACCCTTTCGATTGGAGCAGCTGCAGATTTCGCAACAATGGCTGCAGCACCTCCCATCACAAAATCTGCAGAGAACTTCTCGGATTTTCCGACCAAAGTCATCCCTTTTTCCCACCGAATTCAATACAAAATCCTTAATAGGAATCAGAAAACTTCCAGTAAATTAGATGTCACAGACAACAGTTTATCATGGGTTCTCGAGGAGTAAAATTCAAATCCTAAGAGCCATTCATAAAAAAGATCAAACACCGAATCCACAGATCAAGAATGATTTGAAGTGAAAAACCTGGAAATTCCTAAATGATTTCGCTGCAGAGAGAAGAACTCGACGGCCGGCGATTTCGTTTTCTTTGATAATCGTTTTAGAAGCCAATAAAATAGGAAAGAGATAATCATGATTTCTATGAATTGAAAGCTTGAGGATGGAGGATGGAGGATGGATAATGGATGATTTCTTTTCTTTTCATTTTTTTATAAAGTTTTGTCTTTTTATAGAGAAATTCAATTTGCAAAAGAAAATAATATCAATTCATTCAAAGTTGAATTTGCCGCGGAACAAGCGAATCCCTCACCACTACTGCACAGCGAAGCTCCTCCTTGAAACTTGCAGCGCCGAGATCTATAGGTTTGTTTACTCTCTCTTCCTTCTTCGTCAGATATTTCGGTTTTGCGTAGTAGGGTTTTGAAATCAGTATCTGATAACTTCCATATGTGACTTCTCGTTCCAATTTTGTTCTGGAAAATCGATCTTAATCATTTATATCTGAGGATTTCGCTAGTCGCCGATCCTGACTCTCTGTTATGCATCGCGCGGTTTCGTAATCCGCCGTGAATTTTTTGAATTGGGTCTCGAATTTGAAGATCTGAAAATTTTCTGGTTCACCCAAACCGGACTTCTTCTACTCCTTCGAATTTATGGTTCACAGCAAAACCGGAACATGGTGACTGATCTCTGTCTCCTTCTTTTGCCATAAAGCTTTTAGTTGCAGACTTGTATGTAGATTAATACTGAAGCGAAGCTATGGAATCAATGTCGCCAGTCTCGTGCCCTACGACTCCTCGTTGGAACCAAGACAGGCCGTTCCTCACTGGCCGCTTCCATCAGGTGCTCGATCTTTAGATGTGCTCTCCAATTCTTTCGTTTCATATTTAATTTTCGACATTAGAAAAAAGGTAATTTTGACAAAGGGTTTATCATCTCAGGAAACGAGGGCAAGCTCTAAATTTGCTGACTCTAAGCGCTTTCCTCTAGACTCGTCTAGGTATTCTGAAATTCTATCCTTTAAAGTTAGTTGTACATGTTGCTTTGTAACCTCCCTACTCAGTTGTTTTTTTTCCTCTTTACGAGCACATTTCGAAAAATAACTGATCTTGATGTTTGTGTTTATCCCCTCTCTATGTGGTTTCAGCAGTTCTGGAGTGGAGCAGGCAATTGGCTGCTATGACACACCGGTTCAGGTCTGTGTCCTTTCTTTTCATAGAGTCAATTTGTTCTGTGAGATTGTTATTCTGTAACTTGATGCTGGTCAGATCCTTAAACTTGGGTTAGAGGTTATAGTTTTTACAAGTTGGCATAATATCAGATGTAGATGGCTCCCGTTCTCGTGGCATAGACTAGGGTAATTGATCTGAGCCAGATAACTGTGGAACTTGCTAGCCTAGTTTGATACGTGGTGTCATCTCTTCTGTTATGTCCAGTTCAATAAAAATTTGTTCCTCTTGTCATGCAGGAACTTATTGTCATCGATGATCTCTTGTCTGCTATGGTTGGCGTTGAAGGGAGATATATATCAATTAAAAGATTCAATGGAAAGGAGGATACTATAGCTTTCCAAGTTGACCCATCAATGGATTTGGCACTACAGGCAAGTAGTAACTCAATACAATGAAACTTGGTTCTTAACCGGAACATTTTAGTCAAGATGGTCTACAGTAGTCAACTTCTGAAATATATTGACTGATACAAATGATTTTACAGGAATTGGCCAAAAGAATATTCCCTTTATGTGAATGTTTTCTGCTCATACACCAATTTGTGGAGTTGAGCTCGCAGTTCAAGAACGGCCTAGTTAACCATGCATTTGCAGCTGCACTCAGGGCACTCCTCCTTGTATGTGATATAGGTTGCTACTTTGTGGTAACTGTGATGCATTGGTTGTTAAGTTACTTTTCTTTCCCTTAGTGTTTCACGTGGGGGCTAATATTCAGTTTTGGGATATACTCAATTAACTAAAAGCTTGAACTTGGAAAGCTCGTTGTAAATTTTTCTTAGTTTATTTATTGGGTTTCTTTCTTGTCTTATGAATTGGTGTCTTTATCACATTATTTACTTAGTGTGCAAATATGCACACGTTATCAATATCTATAACATGACGAGAGGTCTGGTACCTTCTTTGTTTCATATTATTGCCTGCTCTGTAATCCCTCTCAGCAAATCCCCATTGAATATTTAATACTCTGATTCTTTTCTTTCCATTTCTCATATCGAGTTTTGTGGCTAATCAATGTTAATTGCATTGTTTGGATTGAGATATATCATTTCTTGTTGGCCCTGAGGTAATATGACAACATTCTTTGCTAATACTGAAAGTTATAACTATATTTTTGTATCAGGATTATCAAGCCATGGTGGCACAACTGGAACATCAATTCCGTCTTGGAAGACTTTCTATTCAAGGATTATGGTTTTACTGTCAGGTTTGTCTTCCTTCGAATACTCCAAGCAACAAGTTCAGTAAAAAGTATGCCAACTGATTGTTTTGTGTATCTCTCAGCCCATGATGGGATCCATGCGCGCATTGGCTGCAGTAGTTCAGCAGGCTTCAGCAAAGCATTTTGTGGGTTCTGGCGTTCTTAATCTCTTGCAGAACCAGGTAAATCTTAATTTGGTTATAGAAGTACCTTTCGGATTTTTTGCGTGCTAGAACTAGCTTCCTTATTATGTCCTAATCTTGAAGACTGTAATGCCTAGGCCAAAGCGATGGCTGGTGATAATTCAGTGAGGTCATTGTTAGAGAAAATGACAGAGTGTGCAAGCAATGCATACCTGACCATATTGGAAAGGTCGGTTTCCCATGCCACTTTCTTTCTTTCTCGTAACTTGACTCGTAGCCATGAAAATTTGCTATAATCTCTGCCCTTCCCCCTTTGTTATTGTTAGCGTTTTCCTCCTCTGTTATTGTTTGTGGGAATGCTCAGATAAACTAAGTCTAACCTGAGTCTATATTTTTCCTTCGTTTGTAAGAAGTGATTTGAGAACATGTTTGTCATTTTTTATCTGTACAGGGGTTACCCTTATTGCTGATAGCTCATAGTATTCTCAGATGTGTCACAACTGACTTGAATTAGTGTCTAATTAAGGTGGGTCTATGAAGGGATCATTGATGATCCGTATGGGGAATTTTTCATTGCTGAGAACAGGTCTCTTAAAAAGGTACAGTGATTTTTGCTCAGCTGCGTCTACACAATTGTCAACTTGCTTGATCTTACAATCTCAAGTATTTCGTACAGGAGAGCCTCACTCAGGACTCTACGGCTAAGTATTGGAACCAAAGATACAGCCTCAAGGATACTATTCCTGGCTTCCTTGCAAACATTGCTGCAACAATATTGACCACAGGGAAATATCTAAACGTTATGAGAGAATGTGGGCACAATGTTCAGGTATGATTGTGGATGAATATTTCTTGTGATTAATGCAATTAACAGTGTTAGTGATACTGGGCATGACATTGGACCACTTTCTTAAGGTTCCCATCTCAGAGAGATCTAAGTTAACAATATTCGGTTCAAATCATCATTACCTCGAATGCATAAAGGCTGCTCACGAATTTGCCAGTATAGAGCTTGTTAGTCTCATCAAGGATAAGGTAAGTAATTTTGTTTTATGATGACTGTTTCTTTGATGTCACTCCTCGTAGATACACCTATCTTACCAGCAGTATATTGTTCAGTATGACCTCATTGGAAGGCTTCGATCTATAAAGCACTATCTTCTTCTCGACCAGGTATGTTGGTTATCTTCAGAGTTCATCATACTTTTCTAGGCACAAATTTCTCAATGTGAAAAGTTTGTGTCAAGTTGTTTTCTTCTGTCATTGATACTCTTATCAGCTTTTTAGTTTCTGATACTTTTGGCACAACAATGTAATGAACTGCAGGGTGATTTCTTGGTTCATTTTATGGACATTGCTCGAGAGGAGCTCAACAAAAAAGTTCATGAAATATCTGTTGAAAAGTTGCAGGTACTTTTACCCCCACTATAGCCCGATCAAAAGATTTGACAAAGCTTGCTGCCATTATTCAACTTTTAGGCTCTCTACATGTTTGCTGGATTTGATTTTATATGTATCATTTAGTCGTTGCTAGATCTTGCTCTACGTACCACAGCTGCTGCAGCAGATCCTCGCCACGAGGACTTGACTTGTTGTGTGGTGAGCAGCAATTTTTCTTTTCCTGGATGTGATCAGTTTAAAAATTCTGTACATAATTTGTTCTCGCTTTGCATTAATATCTTAGGATCGAACTTCATTGCTTACGAGTTTGGGAATGCACAAGGATCCTGATAGCAATAGTATCACTGGTCTAGAGACATTTTCTTTGAGCTACAAGGTCTGCTCCTTCTTTGCCTTGTCTGCAACTACCTGCTTGTATCTGAATTCTAACTAATTTGTCCATCATGATATATATTAGTAGTTCCATAACCTAAATACTATCAATGATGTTTGCAGATAGCTTCTAAGTCGCTTGTAGATTCATCATTCATACTTCTATACGTAATTTAAAAATGTATATTTGACTGTGTTTCAGGTTCAATGGCCACTATCTATCGTCATATCAAAGAAAGCCCTATCAAAGTACCAGTTGATTTTCCGCTTTCTTTTTCATTGCAAACATGTGGAACGCCAGCTTTGTGGTGCTTGGCAAATACATCAAGTATGGTATATCACATTGGTTGCTAGGAATTTTTTTTGTTTCTTACAAACCTTTTTAATCTAATTGCTTCTTTAACAGACTGCTGCGAACTTTTACAGGGGATTCGATCTATGAACTCTAAGGGTACAGCAATTCCTAGGTCATCTCTTCTCTGCCGTAGCATGCTTAAATTCATCAGTAGCCTTCTACATTATCTTACGTTTGAGGCAAGTCGTGAACTTTCTGTTTCTCGTGTTTGCTCTAAACTTTAGTGTTTGCTCTAAACTTCAGTGTTTGCAAATAGAAAGGAATTTGGATTTATTTATTATAAGAACTTCATTGTCTAAACATTTTGGTTGTTTATGTGTGGATCTTGTTTTCCATTGTGACTTTGTGGTATAAGTATCTTTATAGAATTGCTAACATACACTATGTATATTAAATTCATGGTGTTAATTTATATGAAGGGGCACTTCTTGCAACTGAGAGTTTCGAGATTAAATTCTTGAAATCCTGAGTTAGATTCTGGAAATATAAGTACACTATCAATGGACTGCTGAGAGAAATCGCACTAGGATTTTGGTGTTTAGTTCAGCGCATCTCTTGGCTCTCAAAATTCTTCGGATTCTGCATTTGCTTACTTTTATGCGGAATGTCTCTTCAGGTTCTCGAACCAAATTGGCATGTGATGCATGATAGGCTACAATCCACAAGGAGTGTAGACGAGGTAAGTGCAGACATCTGCTCGGTTATAGTTGTAGCAAAATCGTGCTTCATTAAACAATGTACCATCATCTTACAGGTGATACAGCATCACGACTTCTTTCTTGATAAGTGTCTGAGAGGATGCTTGCTTCTTTTACCTGATGTCATCAAGGTTTGTCGCTGTTTAGTTTAATGTTATATTTCTCAGGATATTTATAATTATTTGCTACTCACGACAATAGCTGAAAATTTGAATGCAATAGTTATAGTGATGTTTTTTGTTCAATATTTACACTCTTCTTTACTGATGTTGCAGAAGATGGAGAAGCTGAAATCAGTGTGCCTGCAATATGCTGCAGCCACACAGTGGTTGATATCCTCGTCTATCGACATCAATAGCCAGTCTCATACGCAGAAGACAATGATAAGAGACACAGCCGTCACGGAGTCCATTTTGTAAGTAGTAGTAACAAGCAACTATTTTAAAGATTTAATAAAGACCATTTTAGATCTTTAAGACCCTTTAATATAACTTATCAGCATCTAAAACGAAAGCAGTTATTCTAATATGTCTGTTACGCGTTTTGGCAGCAATTTTGAAAGGGAATTCAACTCGGAGTTGCAAAATTTAGGACCAGTCTTGAGCAAAGGCTCCCAAGCTGAGCCATACTTGACTCATCTCTCCCAGTGGATCCTAGGTGTTTCGAAAGAATGAGGGTGAGACTTTAACTAAACAAACTCCAAAATATTTAATTTTTCTTCTTCTTAATGTTATCTGATGATATTCATTAAGCTTGAAGTTGTTATGAGATGTGCGTTTAGTCTTCTGTGTCGTTTTCTTAAACTTTTGATTTTGCGAGTTTCCACGAAAAAGGAGAAAATCTCTGGCTATCTTTGTCAAAGCTTCTATTCATGATTTGTGTGGTATTTACGGCAAGGCATATTCTTTAAGAAAGTATCTGAGAACCTTTTACTCTGCAACTCAAAAGTATTTGTGTGAGTTTCCTCCACTGTGGCTAAGGGAGCCTTGGATCATACCAGGATGGTCTTTGGTGTTGTTGCCTGGCCATGGTGTTCCATCTTGCATGATCCAACCTTCTAGAGGAACTTTTGAGGCCTTAGCCTCGAGATCATTGATCCTGATGTTGAACTCCACATATTCTCTTTGCCACAAATAAAATATACTGATGGAGTTAGGATTACAGTGAAAACAATAGAAACTAGATTTCAACTGTTCAAGTGATTTAAACTAACCTTCATGGCTCGGCGTTCCTTAACAAACGTTGGCTGGACTTTGTCCTTGAGATAATCAATTTTCAACGTGACGTACATCTCCGGTGCCCGTGGCTTTATGGAGAATTTCTCACAGAACGAAACCCACTTTCTTGCAAATTCTGCAGTTTCCGAAAGAGATTCGAATGTGAGCATCGACGCACCATCGTCCGAGACGTAGCAGGAGATTTTCTCAACTGGATAGTCCATGGCCAAGATAGTTTGGTGAGTGGAGGAAATAGTGCAGTGAAAGACAAGTAACATTCTCTGTTATATTCTCAGGTGAGTTTTTCTACGCATAACCTAAAGAACAAAAAAAAAACAATCTCAAAAGATCAGATTCCATTGAGCTTCTTCAGGAAATAGGTCCTTGATATGAAACTGACCCAGAAAAAAAAAACAGAATCAAACTGTTCACAGCACAAGAAGCAAACAAGATAAAGATCTTTAACAAACAAAAAAAAATCTAAGTGTCATTCCAAACTGTAAACATTGACGCTCCTTCTACACCACCTTCCTCATGAAAGTACATGTTAGAGCTAACATTATTCGAAACAGCCACCGGAAAATCCCCTTCCAGCGACTGCAGACTCTGTTGTTGCTGTTGATGACTAAAACAATAATGGTTTCTTGCAGTGTAAGTCATCTCAGCAGCAGTGAAGGCATCGCAATTAACCGAGGCAAATCCTTGATAGCCACCATAACCAACGACGTTTCCACAAACAGTAACCGAATCATCAGAAGTCGAACTGTTACGATCGATATTAGTCATGAGACTTTGCGAGTTGCTCAAGAATTGTTGTTGATCCTCCTCTTGTTTGTAAAAAACCCTAGAACCACCTCTCTTGCTGTCGCTGCAATAAGCGCAAATTCATGCCCTGATGATGCTGGAACGCACCATTGTTGACCATCATCGCACTTGCAACCGTATTGTTCATGTCCTTGAGACGCCTTTTCGCGGCGGTACCAATAGGATCATGGTTAGGAGTTAGAAACATAACCGGATTAAGGCCAAACCAAACTGAATCAATCAATGGTTTATTATTTCAACCGAGTACCGATCGCATTTTTAAAAAATACCGACTTATTTGTAAAATGTTTCGTACAAAACCCCGGTACTTTTTAGATACATTACAATCACCCCTAATGTTAGTTGGGGGAAACACAATTCTCGTTATTTAATTTTAGGGGCCATCTACGAGACTTGAACCCTAATTACCAAAATCTCGGACAACAAAACAACAAAAAATTGTAAGCAAGCTTTGGATCAAAAAAAACCCATTATCTCTGTCCGCAGAGAGGATCGATTCGTTTGATTCAGAGAAGCAAAGTGCGAGGGAGGGAGTGAGAGATGGATGCCATGAGGAAGCAACTCGATGTGCTCATGGGAGCAAACAGAAACGGCGATGTCACGGAGGTCAATCGCAAATACTACGACCGGGATGTCTGCCGTCTCTATCTGTCCGGTCTCTGCCCTCACGAGCTCTTTCAATTGACGGTGAGTATATTTATATCTTCGATGCACATCTTCTCTTCTTTGGATAATGCCTCTTATCATTCTAGCATATTGGAAAACCCCTATTTTCTCATCTGTGGTGAGGATGGGTCGATGAGATATGTATGGCAAAGAGCCTTGGTACATGAATTTCTGTTCAACATTTCCTGCCTAGACTGTAGAGAGTTATCTGTATCTGTTAGTTTGATATTGTTAAAAAGTTTCTAGCTTGATTTGAGAAAGCTTGTTGATTTAGGTAACAGTGTTCAATCCTGTGTCATCACACTGGCGCTACACTGCTTCCTGAATTTTCTACTGCATAAGTCTTCTCTTTCCTCTTATATTCTTATTGAATACTCTAGAGTGCATTTCGGTTCTAAGTTTCGTAAGTTGTTGTACATCTCAACTTGTGTCGGCTCACTGTTTTTTCCCGTGAGTTGCTAATTTGGTTTATGAGTACCCTTTGACTTGTTTATTATTATCAGAAAATGGATATGGGTCCTTGCCCAAAGATGCACTCTTTGCAGCTGAGGAAAGAGTATCCTTTTGGGTAGAATATAGAGTTTTCGGCGCCTCTATTTTTCTAATAGCCTCACTAGTGATTCAGAAGAACGTTATTTCTTTCCTCTACTGTTTTGCTTTAACTCCTCCTTAGATATAAAGAAGCAAAAGCAAAAGGTGTTGACAACTATGATAGGGAATTGGAAGACGCGATAGACAGGCTTATTGTTGAGTGTGATAGGAAGATTGGTAGGGCTCTTAAGCGTCTTCAGGAAGATGATGCCAAAGCTGCCATTGCAATTTCAGTCACAGAAGTTACTCAGGTGGTGATCTGAGTTCTAATTCGATCAAGTCTTTTGATTTTTTTTTTCTGAACTCAGGCTTTTCCTCATCTATTCATTTTTTTTATTGCAGTCACCTGAAATTCTCGAATTATCGAAGCAAATTAAAGAAAAAATGAAGGAAGCAGACCTGCATGGTAATATATAAGAATATTATAATTTTTGTATCATTTTTCCTTTCTGCCTCCGTTTTTGATTTCCATTTTGCTTTTCTTAAAGGCTATTGTACTATTGAGTGGTAGCATACTTTTGGCCTCATTTTTTCAAATCAACATCTAGAGTATACTATCATCAACTTGGAAGCGTCTCATGATATTTGTTTGCTTCCACAAACAAAAGAATTTTTATTATAATCAGGCAACAAATGCATATTTTAGCTGCTCAAGTGGTACGATATGTTTAGATTTCTGATCTTGTAGATAAGAAGGCTTTTCTGTGCTGAACCTGTGGTGTTGCCTGAGATGCGTTTTTACTTTTAAAAATTGTTCTAAATTTGAAGCAAAGCATCTTTCTTTATGATTGACACTAAATGGCTTGTGGTTATAAAACTTTGGATGCTGCTATAATCTTTAGAAATGATGATGTCAAATCGCAGATCTTGAAGGAAAAATGGATCAGAAGATTAGAGCTCTTGAGTTAGTTGAAGAGATGAGGACTCAAAGAGCTGACAAACAGGTATGTGATTCTGACATGCTTTGCTACTTATTGTGTCTGGTACTTTGGTGACAGTCATGTCCTTTGTCTTCTTTCCCTACAGGCTGTGCTGCTGTTAGATGCCTTCAACAAAGACAGGGCATCCTTGCCACAGCCCGTCCCAGCTCAGCCGCCAGCTGCACCATTACCTCCACCAGACCCCCGCACACAAGAAATGATCAATGAGAAATTAAAGAAAGCAGAAGAGTTTGGTAAGGGGTTAACCTCTAATTTGTATATGTTTCTTTATGTGGTGTTTTTTAATCGATAGTTCTTTAAGTGACCATTCGGTGGTTCAGTATTGGGGCCTCTGTTTTGATCATCTTCTTAACATTTTTACATTCTAAAATTTCTTTGCCATTGTGGGAGTTTCTGGTGGCTGATCTAAAATAATACTTGGCCTATTAATTGATTCTTATTGCATGTACAAATACAATACACAGCTGTAGTTTGCAGTGTTGGAAAAAGCCAGTATATGAATATATATCTACACAGAACGTTTGAGTTTTTCAATTTTTTTTTGTATGGTTACTATATCTATCTGTTTTTCAGGCGAACAAGGAATGGTTGATGAAGCCCAAAAAGCACTAGAAGAGGCTGAAGCTCTTAAGAAGGTTTGTCTTCCTTTAAACGTTAGTGATTTGTTTATCACTTATCTCTGAATTATCTGTTTGTGAAGTCTATCGACACAGGGATCTCTGTTTTGTCTTGTTCTGGGTAGGTGATTTGGCGAAACCGAACTTAAACATACTTTTTGTCTCTACCTGCTTCACTTGTTGTATAATATTTTTTCCTACTTCGATTAGTTTGTAAGAGTGTTGTTTCTTGACATGTTCCAGCTTACTGTTCGACAAGAACCTGTAGTGGATTCAACCAAGTACACAGCTGCTGATGTGCGCATTGTAAGTCGAATAACCATATTTTTATTACCCTATCTCTGATATGAAAAGGTATAGAAATTGGTTCCTCATACAGACCTTTAAGATTCATGTTTTTAGGTATTCATCTCATATAGTTTTTCCAGTCTGGTGACTGTTAAAATGATTATGGGAGATAGTCCTGCTTCTAGTAGCAGTGGCGGATTTGTTGAATGGATAATTCAAACTTGTTTGTAAAGCATGCATGCATTGTTCTCAATTATCAAACAGCTTAACAGAAATTGCTTTTAAACACAACTATACTATGTTCACATCCCTGCTCGATGTACGGACTCTTTCTTTTGGCAGTTTGTTCTCACTCCTTGTTCCTTTGTTGTCTCAGACAGACCAGAAGCTACGTCTATGTGACATATGCGGAGCATTTTTGAGCGTCTATGACAGGTTAACTTTTGTTACTTAATTTTGTGCTTTATGGCTCCTTGGCGTTTCAAGAGAAAGCTAGAAATAGATTATTGGGTTGCAAGTGGTTCACTATTTGACCCCGGCTATTGTACCTCCTTTTCACCAGCAGGCTATTTGGGCCCAGTTTTACGAGGATTACTTTTGCAGCTAATAAATGTGCGTTCTTTTGTGATTTATTGTGCCTGTTAGAGATGAATTATAGAGCTTTAAACTACATCGTGTCACCAATTTTGTTATTTGTATCTGGCAATGTCAAAAATCTTGTGTACTGCCTTTAGTGATCGTCGGTTAGCTGATCATTTTGGAGGAAAGCTTCATTTGGGTTACATGCTGATCCGTGACAAATTAGCAGAGCTTCAGGTAATAGAAACCAAAATCACTCTTCTGGATTTACGTGTTCTTTCTCAATGTAGACTGTATTATATATTCTCTGTTTGCTTCAGGAGGAAAAGAACAAAGTTCACAAGGAACGGGTCGAAGAAAGGAGGTTTAGTTTCCTAAGCTTTTCAACACATTCTTGTTTTGTGCTTCCTTAAATCCTCAACATGCTGCTGAAAAACTAAACCATCTTTCAGATCAAAGGAGAGGAGTAGAGAGCGAGAATCAAGTAAAGACAGAGACGGAGGAGATAGCCGTGATCGGGGAAGAGACCTTGAGCGTAGGAGTAGAGATCGTGATAGGCAGCATGACCACCGTGAACATGACAGGAACTATAATCAGTCACGGGGTTATGATTCAAGAAGCCGGCGCAGTTCACGTTCCAGATCTAGGGAAAGACCGAGGGATTATGATCGCCGCAGGTAACTTTGATTAAGAAAACACACATTTTGCTATTGACTGCAAATCTTCTGACTTCATTTGAACTATGTATTTTAACTACGTTGCAGACGCCATGACCGCTATTGAGATGCTGCCAGAGATCGGTTGCAGGGGGATTTAAAGAGATTATATCACAGATGCGTTTAGAAACAATCAATTTGGAGTTACAAAACAATGTTTTTCTTATGTGTTTTATGGTTTTATAGATTGTAAGAGGATCTTCTTCAGATGTTTTTAATTTATGTTTCTGTTTGTTGTTGACATCAAAGACTTGCGAGTATAAGATTGTTGTGATCTAGTAAAGACAAAGAGCTAAACTCATGGTTTCTTTCTAATCAATACAGCTTTATCTGATGTGTTGCGCACTTCATTATGGACAAGCAGGGAGATGTCTTCTCTTAACTCAAGGAGCAAACCAAATTCCTCTCCAAGATCAAAATGTCGTTGTGATTAACACCTGAAAAGATTCAAAACTCTTTTAACTATTTTCCAGTAAAAGAATGAACTATGGAACCCATATGATCAATATTTCCAACTAACCTGTGGATTCCTTAATAGCTGCAAATGCGAGTTTTTGAAAGATGACCACACACCTTGTGTGATGCTCTTAGAAGGTACTGTAGAAGTCTAATTAGAGCTAATGAGAAAACTAATTGAAGTCAAGTCAGAAAACAAAGGAACTTAAGAAATCAGCTGCTTGGCCACAGACTCACGTAGAGCCTTGGGAGGAACACACTTGGAGAAGGTTTAAGGGGAAGCAAAGGGTCGACTGAGTTGTCTAATAAAGCTCGAATAGCTTCTTCAATGGGACGAACATGTGAGGATTTACGACGTTTTGGAAATGTAAACTCTCGTCTACAAGAAGTTTACTAAGCTACTTGAATCCATATTTTGTAAAAGACAAAGTCCCGTTCTAATTTTAGTTTCAAAAGCTGACCATTTCTATTCATTTGTTTCTGTAATCATTCCTACAAAAGTTCCTAATTAAAAGCACAACCTCAAACTATTTTGGTGTGTCGTCTCTCTCGAATATTTATATAATTTGATCATTCTTTATTCCTCGACCAAAAAGAAGTTTAAACATCTTATAAATAAACCAACACATTATGGCTGATGCGGCGGAGAAAGCCGAGCACGACCGTATTTTCAAGAAATTTGATGCTAATGGCGACGGAAAAATCTCAGCAGCCGAACTGGAAGAAGCTCTGAAAACACTTGGCTCAGTGACGCACGATGATGTCAAGCGTATGATGGCTGAAATTGATACTGATGGTGATGGAAACATTTCGTATCAAGAATTCACTGATTTTGCAGGTGCCAATCGTGGTCTTATGAAGGATGTTGCCAAGATTTTCTAAAACTTTATTTCTCATTCATTCCTTTTTATTCTTTATTAAATGTCTTCAACATTATTTATATTGATAGTTTTGCTTCTCTAAGCATTTCTGTTTTTTTTTTTTGTTCGAAAAGTATTCCATTAAATTAAACGTTAGCTAAGCCCAAAGCTTGCTTTACTACAGAGTCTGCTAGAGTATTAAGACCTCTAGGGATATGATAAAAGCTAGAAACATCAAATAAATTTGAAAGAGCGGCAATATCCAGAAGGACGCCATAGAGGTCCGACAGAATGGAGCCTCTTGCGACTGAGTTGATCAGCGTTTGCGAATCCGCTTCAAACCGAACTTCTCTAAGCATTTCTTTTGTTATTTTTAATCCTAAATTCCATGTAATGTGACGGGAAGTTTTGAACTAGTTAATTGAAAATAGTTTGTTTTGAAAATTGGCTTTTCATGGTGTATATGATTATTACTTGATTAATTGAAATTAAATAAACATGCATAGATTGTTTTGTGCTTTTTGGTCATGTAACCTAATAGTTGTTTACCAAAGAGATTTAGCACAGTGCATGTTGTTGATTATAAAATTTACTATATCTTTATAATTATGTCTACAATGTAATGTCTTTTTACTTTTAGTTGAATATCAAATAAAAAGGTAAAAGGTATATAGCCAAATGCTTGAGAAGAGATGGCTATGATTGATTTGCATGATGCTTGAGTATTTAACATTATAAAGCTGATTGATTTATTCCATAATCATCAAAACAAATCTACGAATAGTAAATTATACATAATTTGAATCATCTTAGCTGCTAAGCTTTTAACCTGAATCTCTCTTACACCTTTTACAAGCATCATTTGGACACTAATCATCAACATGTAATACTCATCTAGCTTGAGATACAGACACATCAAACAAAGCTTAATTGGCTTAAGATCTACTGGTTCAGCTTTGAGTCTGGCCATTTGATCTACAGCCATACACTTGAACTGAAACCAGAACCCCTCATGTATAGCAGCTTGAATCTGGTTATTGGAGTAGATATAATGAGCAACTATAACTTCCTTTCTGATATCAAACACATGAGACTGCAAAACAGTCTCCACTCAACCTTGGTTATTTAACGGCTATTCAAATCGAATTCTCCTGCTTCACGCCAGTTTTCTTGTTCACCCGTCTCTCCATTCTCATTCTCCTCATCATTCAAGAAATCTTCTGAGGGTTCTTTCTCCTCTCTCTGACTGTTGTTTCCCCATCCATTCATCATCTCATCAGGGTTCATGTTACGTCCTTGCTCTCCCATCTCATGGCTTGGTTGAATATTGCTGCCTTGATTCCCAATCGCATTAGCCCTCAATGGGTTACGAGCCATTATCTCGGCATGGGATTGTGACTGTCCTCCTGCCTGAGCTAAAGCAGCCATTCGTAACTTAGCCTCCTGAGCCTCCCGGCCAGCCTTCTCCCTATCCATTTCTGCTTTCAGTTCAAACAATGCTTTTCTTTCTTCTTGTAGCAAAGCTTGTTCTACCATCAATCTTTCCTCGGATCTGAATTCTCCCATTGCTCTTTTTCGAGTTATTATGTTGAAAGCTAGGGCTTGTTTCTCAAAGGTAGCCGTGAATTCAGCAACTTTAGCGGCAATGTTATTATCCCACTGTTGAGAGCGGGATAGGGCCTGGCCTGTTGGGTCTGAATCAAGGATTCTATCATCCTCTTCTGCTTCGTAATCTGCTACTACATGATAAGGCAATAACCTGTACAGGTTTTCAGAGAATACAGGTGTAATGAGCACACAAACTATATATTCAGTCAAGGCAATGAATCTATCTACCAACTATAAAGCTAGTAATCTGCCAATATGGAAACTTTTATCATAGATATGGCAACAAGGGCAATTTGTACATGTAAAAAATGTCAAGAAATAATTAAGATCCAGGAACTCGGTTATATTTTGGCATTAATCCAAATTAACCTACAAGTGAAGTTCACATAAGCACCAAAAGAAGCAATATCTCTCTTCCACGAGGTCGAAGACATTGTTGAATTCTGCGGAAAACAGATAATAGAACTGAGACTACTAACCTCTCGCAAGCATCTTCGAGAGAAGAGAAAGGTCGCTTGAAATCTGGGTGGCAGACACGCCAAGCGTCCTGATAAGCAAACTGTAGCTCCATGTGATTCAACGGTCGCATCAATTTCTGCTGCTGCTGTTGTTGTTGCAGCAACATTTGCTGACTCGATACCATCTGCGGCTGTGTCTGTGGCTGCGACTGTGGCTGCGACTGCGTCTGCTGGAAGTTGGGTGTATGCTGTCCCAAATTAGGGCCAGAACTAGGGTTAGGATTAGGATTCTGCTGAGGCGGAGTAATGGGTCGATTATGAATAAAACCCGGCGGCCGGAGATGCACGTCGATGTTGGAGGGGAATCTAGACATGGCCGCCTGCTGTTGTTGTTGTTGCTGTTGTTTCTGCAACTGCTGCAATAAGAGCATTTGTTGTTGTCTCTGTTGCTGCTGTTGTAGTTGTTGTTGGTAGAGGAGTTGGTGTTGCTGTTGCTGCTGCTGCTGGGGATTATTCCCTACCAATGGCTTCGTCTCCTCCATTTTTCCCTCCCTTTCTTTTGGATCGTGATTGATTTTCTTCGCTACTTTTTCGGTCTTCAGGGGAAACATTCTTCCCCGTGATTAGTTGAGCGCAGATAGACGCATTTGGTTTTTATGGGCCGAAAACAATTGGGCCTTTTGTAATGTTTTTATAGATTGAACCGGAAAATCTAACCAAAGATGAATTGGTAATGTTTCAGTTTTAATTTTGACCATTCAATTTCAAATCGAGACCAGAGAGGCTTTACAACTGAGCCTTCAAATCTGACACGTAGAATTTATCGAAGCAGCCATATACGAATTAACGTTATAACTCGTTTTACAGAGAAGATATTATCAGTTTATTATGGCTTTTGCTTCCACCATTGCATAGCAATTTCTCCTCCAGCTCTTCCACGAACCTCTGCATCGCCTTTTCCGGCAAACAAACCGGTACAAGTATCCCAGCCTCACCCTTTCTGTTCTCAAACGAAACGTAGAAGCTTGCCCCCGGAAAATTCACTACTCCGGCCGTTCCTATTCCTCCGTAAACCGGTTTCCCCCATATTCCGATATCAATGTCTGCGAAAATTCTTGCATCCGATAACAAATAGGTTCCGTCTGTTGAGAAGCCTGGCTTTCCCTTTGTCACCATTAGATCCGCAAGCGATCGCATGTACTCCTCCGTTACACTCGATTTCGCCTCTTTTACTCGTTTCAGAGCAAACTCTAAAGGCTTTTCACTTAATTCTCTAGCGGTGGCGATTGCTACTGGAAACGCAAACGCGTTTCCGTAGTATCCAGGAGGTAGCGGTGGGTTGCTGATCTTGTAACGCGCGTTGACAAGGAATAGTAGTCGCATCTTCTTGTTCGGTTCGGGTCGTAGAGCTGCGGTGCGGGAACGCCATAGGAATGAAGTCAGCATTTCCAGTCTGGTGCTGCGTTCGGCGATATTCGGAGGTAAGAGTCTCCGTATGGCGGACATCTCGGCACCACCGAAGAAGAAAGACCGGCTAATCAGAGGCTCTCCGTCGTCGGTGGAGGGTTCCGTGTCAACAACGGCATCTTCGTCATATTCGCGGTGTGCATGTGTCACACTCGCCGGGACCCTGGCACTCATCAGATGACGTTCCCACACCGGAGCAACTGTGGGAGCGCGAGAGCCACGCACAAAATCGCCCAACGTTTTGAGGAAGAGGAAAAGACCGGCGGCGTCGGAGATTGCGTGGTTGATACGGACGGCAAGGATAAAACCGCCGCATTTTAAACGAGTGACCTGCATGAGAAGCAAAGGAGCATTGAGCAGTTCACTCGAACCTTGAACATCAAAGAGAAGCTCTTCAAAGCAAGGGAAAGGAGGCCGAAGAGCATCCTTGTCTTCAAACTCAACAAGCGTCACGTCAGCATCTGCTTCTATGAACAAAACGCCTTCTCCGGTACAGTCCACAGCCAGTTTCCGGTTTGGTCCTTCCCGGAGCCTACCTGCCATCGGATAGTAGTAGATCAGCGTCTCCGCGAGTGCTCTACGTATCACTGCGACAGGATCGGAGTAAACGTTAGGGTTGTTTCGGTAGAAAAAGATGGTTGGAATGTGGAATCTTAATCCTTGTTGGTCGTCGATGTCCGAGAGGAGTTTGAGCTCTCTCGGTGTTGGCTTCGCCGGAGAAATTAACTCTGGTTCCCTCCGGTGAACCTTAAAGTTGAATGAGCCGGAGGTTACCGGATCCATGGGTGATGTAGTATTATCCCAGGGTCACTATAACCACATATATATATATAGTGAACAAAGCAAGGTTGGGTTCGATAATAGATTTGTATTCACACTGAGATTTTGATCATTTATTCAAATATTGCAAAATATTTTCACTGATCAATGGATTACAAAAGGTCAATTTCTCATAGATTATCTTCTCTGGTGCGTTGACACCTCTCGATATTTAATATTTATCCAAACGAATACAGATTGCTAAACCGACTTAACAACCACTAACGAAACACTACATACCGGTAAATGAGACCCTTTAATCGTACCAGAAGGTCTCTCTCTCTCTCTCACATACAACAACAGTGACCTCTCTCAATTGAAACATAGACTAGACTCAACAATACGGAATGGAGTTGATAAACATGTGAAACTTATCAGTTTATGTGTATTTTGTCTCTTAATAGTTAGTTACATTTGTTGAGCCCACTTGACAGATACCGTTTATTGTCATTGATGTACATTACAAAATTTACGATGTTATCACCATTCACAAGACCTCAGCTATAAGTCACCTCTCTCTCTCTCTCTATTATATTAAAGTCATATATCTCTTACATACATTTCACGTTTTGCATTTTTAAAATATGGGAATCGAAATAAATCTGGTTTCAATCCAGGATTAGTGTTTGTCCCCCTACAATATATAATTTGGTGTATTCAAATATATGTAAGTTTCTAAAGAACAGGTTCAGCTGAAAACAGTTTGGACACATATTTTCAATATCAAACATGTTGTGTTTCTTTATTATCCTTTCGTTAAACAGTTCACATGTTTAAAAATCGATTAAGACATGTGGTAATTCATTTTGGACCACCAAATTGGGGTCCTGCTATGATTATAACTAGTAGGAAGAATTAAAACCATACAAGTCATTTGCTCTATATATCATTCGTAGGTTACAAACAGTACATTTTGTTAAGACACTACCTCATTCACGTCATTCATCACATCATT
>OVAU01000193.1:0-22629 GCA_900406315.1 Biscutella laevigata subsp. laevigata | reverse complement strand
GGGTCTTTGATCCTGAGTCCTATCCAGTCTGCATAATCTTCTGTCATCCCATTGAAAACTGAACGGGTGTCACACACAGCAATATCTATGTTGTGTCCATGGATGCTTCCAGGAATCTTGTATAATCCGAGGTCAGGTTGGTCTTCCATGATCGCATCTGGGGGAAGGTTCCAATTTTCAACAACCACACCTTGCCCTTCAGACAATCCATCATCTATATCATCATCAATATCGTCTTCATCCTTTTGTCCAAACAGTTCATCAAGCACATCTCCATCATTTTCTTCCTCATCCTCATCGTTGTCCTCTTCATATGTGAGAACATAGACTTTGGCTCTCTCTTTGTCTTCCTTTGTCAGGGGTCTTGGATCATAGTCTTGGGTTCCATAATCTCTCAAGTTCAATGTGACCTTGGCTTTCTTCAGACTGATTTCAATTTGAGTAGATGCCATGAATGGTCTACCAAATATCAGTTGCTCATCGTTCTCTCTTTCCATCTACAGCACGACAAAATCTATGGGTACTTCTACTCCTCTGAGCATAATTGGAAGATCCATGAGCATCCCAACAGGCTTTATTCGCGAGTTATCTGCTAGTAGGACGGACCTCCTGCAAGGTTCAAAAGAAGATAAACCAAATCTATACCAACAACAGACAATGGCATGCCATTAACACTAGCTCCTAAATCCAACAAGCAAGCATCAAATTTTTCAGAATATAAGGAGCAAGGAAGTAAGAAACTCCCTGGATCTGCTAGTTTAGCAAGATCGGGTTTAGGCATGATTGGAGTTGTGTCTTCAGGAAAGTATTCATTCTTCAGCTGTTATAGCTTCTCAATCTTCTTGATAGCACCATCTTCTGTCAGTTGACTAACCCTTGGATCCACTAGTGCAGCTTGAATCTGAGGTATATGTTTCTGAAGCTCTTTCAAGTCCTCTCTGAATTTCTCTTTTTGAGCTTCCAAGAATCTACCAAGGAATGAGATTCTGGGTACATAGGTGTGAACATGCTTGTGCACCTCAGTTGGNTGATTATCCAATGTCTTCATATGGGAGGACATAGATTCCATTATGCTGTTCAGATCAGAGTACATGCTATCAACCTTTGCATGTATCTCTCTCTTGAAGTTCAAGAAGTCATTTGTATTCCTTGTTTGACCTTCTAACAACTACTTAAACAAAGGAATTGTTTGATTTCAGATTTCTATTGATTACCCTGAGTAGTAGGCATCGCAGGTGCATGTGGTTGTTGATAATTCGACTTGTAACCTCCTTGGTTGTTGAATGGTTGACGATTTTGATAACCTCCTTGCTGCTGCATCGGCTTCTGAGTAGGATAGACTTGATCTTGTGGGTTTGCCACATTTGTGCTCCTGTATGAGAGATTTGGGTTGTAGTTGTTGTTGTAGGTCCTCTGTCATTGTCCATTCACATAGTTAACTTCCTCTGTCAGGTAATCTTCAGGTGGAACCTCTTCAGCCTGACCTACAAAACTCATATTTTCCCGTTGTCTTAACATTTGCTTGTCTAACTTCCCATTTAACTTCTATAGCTCATATTTGAATGAGCTGTTGGTAGAGTTTTCAGCTTGGTGCACAATTTGATCATAGTCTCCTCCATGAGAAGCATCACTCTTAGCTAGCTTTTCTATCAGCAAAGTTCCTTCTTCATATGTCTTAGTGAATAAACTTCCTCCACTAGCAGTGTGGAGCATCATCTTGTAGTTTTTGAGTAGACCTCTGTGGAAAGTACCTAGCAGTGTTATAGGCTCAAATCCATGGTGAGGACAGCTTCTGATATACTTCTTGTATCTGTCCCAAGCTTCAGCGAATGACTCCATAGACTTCTGCTTGAAGCCTGAGATCTCAGCTCTGATTTCAGCAGTCCTATTTGCAGCGAAGAGTAAGTTCAAGAAAGCCTTCTTGCACTCCATCCATGTGCACAGCCCGGTGTAAGTTGCCCCGGTGTAATGGGTGTGGGTGACCTCTATGACCTCTCTGGTTTCAGACTTGGCCAATTTTTCAATCCCGAAAATCTGTTTTTGCTCCTTTTGCTCCGTTCTTCGCTCTGGTCCATTTCTCACCAGAAATAGTCAATGATATGCAACCTATAGGACTCTAAAATGCTTCTTAAACTAATGCAAAACGAATGAAAACCGAATGATAAAATAGCTAAAATGCACACACATCAGCTGCTCGAGACAGACTTGCCACAGCCATTCGCTTATCAGCTTGGTCCACCGTTGTTTCCTCTATATGTACTTTTGGTTGTCTTTGTGATGAGACTCGAGATCACCTTTTCTTTGCTTGTTCCTAACTTTTGCAGGTTTGGTCTCTGCTTGCTACGACTCTACTAGGAAGTCGCTTCTCCACGAGGTGGAGTGATCTTATATCTAGACTCTCCTCGGGTTGCTCCACTCCGGATGTGACATTCCTCGCTCGCAACACCTTTGAGATTGCCATCTACTTCATCTGGCAAGAGAGAAACTCCATGCTTCACGGTGGTTCCTCTATCCCTCCAACTCAGCTAGCCAGGCAGATTTACACTCTGATTCGGCAGAAAATTCTCTCCTTGGGGCACGACCGCAAGGATAGTCTTCTCTAGCTCTGGTTCTCTACCAGATTTTCAGGCAGCAAAGGGGTTATGTGACAGTCGTGCTCTTTTCCTTAAATCATGTTTTATCCCACTGGTTTTTCGTTAATCATGCTCTTCGGGATGTCAATACGGTCTTCACTCACAGACTTGTTTGGGATCTCTTATCTTCCGCTCATTCGCTTTGGGTGACTCGATCAAGCGCTTTATGATTATAGTTGGTTCTTTCTGGACAGCCAAGCAAGGCACTGGCTCCTGGATATGGTGCAAGATGTTGAAGCTAAGATCCTCCGCGATTCAGTTCACTCGGTGGGACATCGACCCCGGTTCTTGCATCTTTTTCTGGTATGATCATTGGTCTGATTTGGGTCCTCTTCATATTTTGACTGGAGAGGGTGGTGATATTGCCTTGGGTATCCCTCTCAGATCCTCCATTCAGAACGCTCTCGCTCGTCCTCGGTTGTTCATGACTCAATCTTCTCAGTAATCTCTGGTCCTCCGTTTGATTGAAGATGCCCTCATAACTCTCTCAGCTTCTGCTCGGCCATCCACCGACATCCTTCTTTGGCAGCAGTCTCAACAGCAGTTTGGTCATTAGTTTAGTGATAAGCACACTTGGACTTCCATCCGCCTCCCAGGCACTCGTGTAGCATGGCATCCTACCATCTGGTTTTCTGGAGTTATCCCCAAACATGCTTTCATCTCTTGGTTGGCTGCTCGAGACAGCCTTGCCACTGCCATTCACACATCGGCTTGGTCCACCAATGTTTCCTCTCTTTGTACTTTTGGTTGTCCTTGTGATGAGACCCGCGATCACCTTTTCTTTGCTTGTTCCTATTCTTTGCAGGTTTGGTCTCTGCTTGCTACGACTCTACTAGGAAGTCGCTTATCCATAAGGTGGAGTGATCTTATATCTAGACTCTCCTCGGGTTGCTCCACTTCAGATGTGACATTCCTTTCTCGCATCACCTTTGAGGCTGCCATCTACTTCATCTGGCAAGAGAGAAACTCCAGGCTTCACGGTGGTTCCTCTATCCCTTCAACTCAGCTAGCCAGGCAGATTTACACTCTGATTCGGCAGAAAATTCTCTCATTGGGGCAGGACCACAAAGATAATCTTCTACAGCTCTGGTTCTCTACCAGATTTTCAGGCAGCAGAGGGGTTATGTGACAGTCGTGCTCTTTTCCTTAATCATGTTTTATCCCACTGGGTTTTCCTTAATCGTACTCTTTTCCTTAATCATGTTGTGGTGGAGAGTAATCGTTCTAGTGATTAGAATCTACCTCGGAGTGGAATGGAATGTGTGAGAGAATGCGTTACACAAATTTGCTACAACTGAAAATAGGTCCTTCTTGTGATTGAAATCAAGAAATCTAGAGAGAGAGAGAGTAGAGAGTAGAGAGTAGAGAGTAGAGAGAGAGAGAGGTGTTAGAAGAAAACATACTAGTGTCTAGTGTTTCTCAAACTGCATGGCCAATCACAGGTTAAGATAAGTGAGAGGGTTTCGTATATAAGCTTAGTAACAAAAGAAATCTATGGGCTAGGACTGAGGATGGTCCTCCCTTGAGAAAAAATGATTAGAGAAAATAACAAACCGCAACTCAATTGATAAAGAGTAAGAGAATGGCCCTTGAGGTTAGTTTTTAGCTGCAGGATACAAAGAAAATACGATGATTATGGATCACATCTGCATTCCAAATACATGTTGAACAAAATTAGTATCACTTAACCCTAATATAGACATAACTCTGCTCGAACGATTCATATAAACATCCATGGATTCTTTATTTTCTTCTATACATCTGATGTTTTAAATCCCCATAAAATCTTTTAAATGCTTTTTAGTCATGGTCACCCATGGACTCCTATAATTCTATTAGAAATGCATCTCGTAGGTGAAAAATACTTTTGAATGTACAGAAGTACGGAGATTATGTTTGAAGTATTTCATATAACTAGATAACATAGAAACCATCAAGGAATATGAGAACTCCAAACATAAAATTATACAATATCCAAAGGGTGTTGTGATTTTAACGTAGATGTAGTAAAAGAAAGAAGCATTTGATGAGATGGGGAAATGGAATAGCGAAACTACCTAAACGAGGATGCCAATCAGATAAAGGCGATTTCGTCGTAGAGGTAAAACTTAGAGATGGTTGAGTAGAGAGTGACGTATGCGGCATCTCATACATGCCATTTTTAGGTTTGTTTTAATAACTAGACTTTTATCGTCTAAAATCCTAGTTAGTTGGGAGCGAAGAAAGTGGGTTTACAATGACAAATCAACTCGAGATTGATAGAATAGCATATTCTTCGTATATGTAAATATTCTCCAAGAATATAAGAGAACGTTAATTGTAATAATTTATATAATGTGAATACAACGCACAACCCTAATCAGGGATTTACAAACAATTTTATGGTATCAGATCCTCCTCTGATTCAAACCTTCTCTTCTCTTCTCTAATTCGCCGACTCTCGATCTCTTTTCTTCTCTTATGTGGTTTCTTCACGCAGAAGTCACCATTCTTACTCTTCTCTTCTAAATCTCATCTTCTTCTTTAACAATGGCAAATAATGGAAACACAGAGAGAGCGTTTGGTGTAACTGGCTACAAGCAGATTATACCCATCACTCTAGATCTCGATGCTCACAACTATAACATGTGGAAGGAGTTGTTCTCCAACTACTGCCTTGCCTTCGACACTCTGGCTCATATAGATGGAACAACAGCCCCTGAAGGAGACGACCTTGTTCGTTGGAAGCAGAAGGATGCGTTGGTCAAGAATTGGATCTACAACACCATTACAGATCCAGTACTCAACATTGCTCTCAAGTCAGGAAGCACAGCACGTGAAACCTATCTTCGGATAGAAAATCACTTCCAGACAAACAAGGATGCTCGTTTGATGCAGTTGGACAACGAGATTCGAAAATCAAGATGGGTGATATGACAATTATGGACTTTGCTCAGAAGATCAGAAGACTCTCGATCTTATGACAAATTTGGGAACAGAGATCTGTGACAACTAACTCGTTAACTTCCTCCTTTCTGGACTTAGCAGCAAGTTCGATCACATAATCAATGTGATCCTTTTTCTCAAACCCTTCCCATCCTTCGACGAAGCACGGAACATGCTGCAGCTTGAAGAGACTCGTCTCAACAGAGTACTTCCACCAACTGCTCCACTTCACGCTGACACCTCTTCCTCAACTGCAGCCCTCACAGTCTCTGAAGCCTCTGTAAATCAGCCAGCTCGTCCACCTCAACAACATCAAAAACCTGCTCAACAACAACATTATTGCCAAACAGCACGCATCAACACAGGAAACAGTTGGAAGAAATTCAAAAATAGAAACCGTAATCAGTCCAACAACTACTCTCAACTCGAACTAGTCCAACGTCAACAACAACGCTCGCTATCACTCTGGACAACAACAAATCCAGTCCTGGCCAGAACAAGTCGTCACTTGGCAGCCAACATATCGAACCTCCAACGTCCAATAAGTTCCTGTGCAACAGCAGCAATATGCACATGTTGCATAAACTGGCATTCTACCAACGCCTCAACAACAAATGCCACAATATGCACCTATGCTTATCAGACAACAACCTTCCCAGATCCATCATGAGTTCAATGGATTATGGATTCAGGAGCCACAACTCATATGACCAACAACGCATGTATCCTCTCTTATAGTTCTAATGATACATTTAATTGACATGTCATAGTAGGTAATGGCTCGAAAATCCCAGTCACTAAAACAGGAACCGCCACATTAAAAACCAACTCTCGAACCTTAACTCTTAAACAGACCCTAGTGGCTCCTCAGATAGTTAAAATTTTTGATTTCAGTCAGGAAATTAACTAGAGATAATTGGTGCTCTGTCAGTTTTGATCCTTTTGGTTTACTGTGAATGACCTTCAATCCAAGAAGATAATGCTCCGATGTGACAGTTCGAGTGACATCTACTCCATTCCAGCTTCTCTCAATAAGCTGACGTCCACTGCTGTTTTGGCTTCTTCTCCGGACTTATGGCATAAGCGTCTAGGACATCTCAATAATTCTTTGTTAAACTCTCTTTGTTTCAAGAAACTTTTGGATATTAATAAAGCTAAACTTTCTTCTTCTTGTGATGTCTGTAAAATTGCAAAGCATACAAAGCTTCCTTTTCAAAAATCTCTTTCACAAACCACACATCCTTTTCAACTAATACACTCCGACGTGTGGACTTCTCCAAAATCAAGCATCAGTGGGATCAATTATTATGTTCTCTTCCTTGATCACCACACTCACTACGTATGGACATATCCACTTCGCAACAAAAGTGAAGTGTTTTCTAAATTCCTTCACTTCTCAGCCATCGTCAAAAATCAATTCAACTCCATCATTAAAGCTTTCCAGTGCGACAATTGCGGAGAATTTAACAACGTTCAATTCAATAATCATTTTGACACGAACGTAATCGAAGTTAGATTCTCTTGTCCACACACGTCTCAACAAAACGGACGCTCCGAACGCATGATCTGTACGATCCATAATGCGATTCGTGCTCTGCTAACGCAGGCAAAGCTATCACCGTCGTATTGGGTCGAAGCTCTAATCGTTGCTGTTCATCTTATCAACATTCTTCCATCTTCAGCTGTTCACAACAAAATCCCTCACACACTACTCTTCAATTCGGTTCCCACTTATGATCATCTCAAAGTGTTTGGCTGTCTTTGTTTTCCGAGCCTAAATCATGCCAATCTTCACAAACTTGCCCCAATATCAACTCCATGTCTCTTCCTTGGTTACCCGAATCAACATTGTGGCTACAGATGCTTGGACTTGAAGACCAATAAGATAATTATCTCAAGACACGTCTACTTCGACGAGGATACTTTTCCAAAGGCTGAACAAGTGAAGGTGAATTCTTCTAAGTATCATTTTTTAGGAACTAATGAGGAGCCCTCCGAACTCTTTAAATCTATCCTCACTACACCATTTCAAACCATCAACTCCACACAGCCATCATCTCCGGCCAACGACCCACCATCTCCGCCGTCATCTAGCTCTGAAGGAACCACGGCTCCTACAGTTGTGCAACCTCCAGCAGCTCAACCTCGTCACACAATGACGACACGTCTCCGCGCCGGAATCACCAAACCAAAACAGGATATCTCTCTCTTAAACTCCATCAAATCTCCCACTAAATATCCATTGCTTAAAGGACACAACCAAGCTTTAAATGATCCTAACTGGAATCCCGCTATGCATGAAGAAATAAATGCTATTAAAACTAGAAGTTGGGATCTTGTTCCCCAACCTCCTAATGTCAATATTGTTCGTTCACTATGGACATACAAACATAAAAATGATGCTTATGGTTCTCTAACTCGCCACAAGGCAAGATTGTGTGCTAATGGAAAATCGCAGGAAGCAGGTGTGGACTTTACAGAGACATTTAGTCTGGTGGTGAAGCCCGCAACTATCCGAACTGTTCTCAGCATCGAAGTCTCTTGTAACTGGCCAATTCATCAGTGGACGTCCAAAATGCATTTCTGCATGGGGAGCTCGACGAGCTTGTTTACATGAACCAACCACCTGGCTTCGTTGATCAAGACAACCCAGACTATGTTTGCAAATTGAACAAGGCTATTTATGGTCTTAAGCAGGCTCCTCGGGCATGGAATGCTTGCTTTGCGAAGTTTCTAAAGAAGTTTGGATTCTCCACCAGTAAAGCGGACTCGTCGCTCTTCATCTTCAGACAAGGCAACATTGTCGCTTACCTATTGTTGTACGTAGACGACATTGTTCTTACCGCTTCAACAAAGACTCTCCTTGATACAATCATCTCGACACTGAAAATTGAACTTCCGATGACTGATCTTGGTCAACTCTCGAATTTCTTGGGCATCAAGGCAGATTTTAAACTTGTGGGTCTCTTTCTCACACAGCAGACCTATGCACGTGACATCCTTGCTCGAGCTAATATGTCCGATTGCAAGCCTATAGCCACCCCAGTCGATGTGAAGCAGAAACTCTCAGGTACCAAAGGCTCAGCTCTCGCCAATCCCACCGAGTACCGAAGCTTGGCTGGAGCTCTTCAATACCTTACATTCTCCCGACCCGACATCACATACGCTGTCCACCAGGTCTGCTTATTTATGCATGATCCAAGAGATCAACATCTTCAGGCACTAAAACGTATCTTACGATATGTTAAGGGAACATTGTCTCACGGTCTCCTTCTACAACGAGGTCCGCTGAACAATCTCACTGCCTATACCGATACAGACTGGGCCGACTGTCCAGATACTCGTCGCTCAGCCTCCGGATATTGTGTCTTCTTTGGTGACAATCTCGTTTCTTGGTCTGCGAAGCGTCAGCCAACAATCTTCCGATCCAGTTCTGAGGCTGAATACAAGGGGGTCGTTAATGCTGTTGCTGAGGTCACTTGGCTGCGTAATCTACTACTGGAGCTTGGCTTTCTTCTTCCCAAGGCGTCGGTAATTTACTGTGACAAAATAGGATCGGTATACCTTGCAACAAACCCGGTCAAACATCAAAGGACTAAGCACATAGAGCTTGACATTCACTTCGTTCTGAGAAGGTAGCCCTCGGTGAAGTTAAAGTTCTTCATGTACCAACTACTCTCCAATATGCCGACATCTTCACCAAAGTCCTCCCAACTACTCTATTCGAACAATTTAGATCCAGTCTAACCGTTCTTCCAGATGACGCTTTGACTGCGGGAGGGTGATATAATAGTATATTCTTCGTATATGTAAATACTCTCCAAGAATATAGGAGAACGTTAATTGTAATAATTTGTATAATGTGAATACAACGCACAACCCTAATCAGGGATTTACAAACAATTTCAGAGATACATCCAACACACTAGTTAATAAAGAGTAAGGGAATTTCCCTTGAGGTTAATTTTAAGCTGCGGGATACAAAGAAAATACTACAATTATGGATCACATCTGCATTTCCAAAGGCAGGTTGAACAGTACTAGCTTCACTTTACCCTGTTATACACATAATTTTGCTTGAAAGATGCATATAAACATCCATGGATTCCTTATTTTCTTCTCTATATCTGATTTTGTTTTCTATAACTCTCTAAAAAAATCGTCAAGTATTTATAATTGGATAGCCCATATCCGATTTTGTTTTCTATTACTTCTGGAAATTAAAATTTGTTTTGGTTATGGATTCGCTTAGATTTTGTTCGATGAATCAAACAATCAACCAAATTAATTTTGGTTCTATACCAAAGTTAACCAATTAAACCAGATTTCATAAAATGAAATCAAATTTTTAAAAATCAATATCTGAAACCAACCCAACCAAAACCAAAATTGTATTTATATTTTAACATTTTTCCCGACCCAAATAAATAACAAGTGACATTATTCTAATGGTTAAATACTTGACATCATTAGAGCATCTCCATTGGTTTAGAACCAAAGAGTTCTTAAAATCATTTTTTCTAATTAACTGAATTAATTTTATACTTAAGAAAGTTTATTCTAATTGTTCCTTCCATTGGTGTAGAACCATTTGGTTCCTTAAAAACAACTTCACTTTAGAATCAAACAAAACATTTTAAAAAAATTTGAAAAGAAAACCAATCTCCACATGACACATAATGGTTCTATGGAGGTTCTTAGAGCATCTCCAACCCTTAGATATCAAATTAATGATTCTAAGGATTAAAATAATAGTAAATCAATTTTTTATTAATTTGTTAGCCTAAGAATCGGTTTCAAAGATGCCACACAAAGATATGGTTCTTCACTTTACTTAATTTATTATTATTATTTTTTTGTTTAAGATACCCTAAAACATGGCGTTAGACATGGTCTTAAAACTCTTTATTAAAAACCAACTCTAAGTAATTAATCATTTTTTATTTATTTATTTAGTTAGAAATTCACCTAAGAACCTCTTTAGAACTTCTAATGGATATGGTCTGATTACCAGACCGACCTTTTTATTCTTCCAGGGAGCATTTTCTCCTTCGTTTATTTGTGAAATTTTGACTAATGGGTCGACCTATTGTGGCTCATATAAGTTGCCAAAAAAATCCAACCCAAATAAATCAAACTAATCCAAACAAAATTTTTGTTCGGTTATTTTTGGTAACCAGCAGTAATAAGTGAAGTAACCAAAACATCTATACCTCGAACCAAACAAATATACCCAACAAATATACGAACCAAACAAATATACGAACTGAAATAATCACCATAATTATATGAAGACATTTATATTGGAATTTCATAGGAATTTGAGAGGAATTTTTGTATGGAAAATTTTGTGTTTGGGGTTTATAATGAAAGAAGAAGCATACTTATAGTGTTTCAAAATCATTGTGACAGTTATCTCCGATGGACTTCCGATGGGAAGTAAGCGGACTAAAATGGTCATAAATCTGTCGGAAACTTGTATAACGGTTATATATCGTCTGAATCTTGTCTCAAGTTTCTGAACGACGTACCGACAACGTGTTTCCTGTAAGAAATTTTGCTGGATTATGATGGAATTCTAACATGATTATCGTTATCGAAGATCAGTCAAAGTTCTAACGGAATATCATCCGCCGAAAATTCCGTCAAAATTCCAACTGTTTTTTGTCTGAAATTTCTGATGTACAAGTATCCTTCGTCATGACTTTGGTCTCTCACAGGATTGTGATTTCTTTCCACATATAAGATATCACAAGACTAGCTTGCATCAGTGAATGGTGAATCTTCTTCATTTAGTCTGTGGGGCAACACAATGCCCACATACAAATTTTATTTTCTTGGACCTGGTTTTTGGGCGAGGAAGTCTACCTTCATATTGTTGGCTTGAGTTTCGTATAACATAGTACTGTGTTGGTGATGTGATAAACCAGAGTTTTACTATAGACTAACAAAACCGGCTATCAATGTAGATATAGTGGTAAGTAGGGTGAGAATGTGAATGTGTCGAACCAACTTCGGGGGTGATAACACACTAGGTCTAGGTTGGAGTCGATATGAGTTGTCTGTCACTAACAATCCTATCTAGAATGCTAAACGAAATGACAGTTAAAATAAAAATCAATCGAAAGGTCAATAGGAACAAAGTAAATATAAAATTCAATAAATAAAGCAAGCATATAGACCAAAACAATCAAATTAGGCAGTTTATTTTCATGCTAATAGATGATTCACTAGTAAAATCTTTTCCTATAGCCACGAACTAGCCATGAATAATTTCATGGCTAATTTGTAAACCCATGAAAACCCCGGAATTACCCACGAAAAAGGAATTCAAAAGAGTCATGGCTAATTCGTGGCTAATTACCACGAAATACCCACAACCAATTTCGTGGGCAACTTTGCCACGAATACAACCATGAAATATATGTGGGTCCATAACCACAAGTGATATTGTGGCTAATTCATGGGAATATTTGCCAAGACAGTACCCACACATATTTTCTTGGCTAATGTACCCACGAATATATCCTTGGGAATGTATACCCACAAAATTTGCTACACCAACCGTTTGTGGGTGGTCTTGCATCAATCACAATTAATTTTACTCGTTTTAATTAATGGTAACACCCCTTATACCCACGCATTTTCCCAAGAAATCACTTCGTGGGTATGTTAAAATCAATCAAAATCATATTAACTCGTTTTATTTAGTGCAATTTACAGAATACCGACGAAATTAGTCACTAAATCATTTCGTGGGTACGCTTCAGTTAATAAAAAGTTGTTGTTCAGCTGAAAGTTGGTTCGATGGGACAATATAACCATAGACATTCCCACGAAATTCGTTCATGGGTTTTTAAGTGTTATATCAACTGAATGTAACGAGCTGCCAAGCTTTAATTGTACTTAATTACCCACGAAATTTCCCACGAATTATGTCGTCGGAAATTTTTGTTTTAAATTTAGATCTTGCTTTCCTCATTCTCACAAACACAAATCATCCAAAGTACTAAAAGCGACAAGAAAATGAATGATTTTTTCGTAGTCGAGAGTGGATGGATCGTAGAATTGATCAAAACACAAATGATGTATCAGAAGAATTTTTAATAGGAGTTGAAAGTTTTACCTGCTTTGCATGTACTCAACCTAGAATTCAAGAGCGAGACACCATATTATGTCCATGTGGAAGATGCCAGAAATTGAACCAACATGATGCGCATATAGTGACCAGGCATCTTTACACGAAAGGATTTATAGGAAATTACTATGTTTGGACGAGTCACAGCGAGAATTGCAATCAAATCGAATACGGTGAATCGTCAAGGATAAATGATGTTGTTGATGGAAATCAAGAAATGGAAGCGGGTCATGAAATGAACACCCAAATGCCGATAAATTCTCAGAACGAGTATGTTGAAGAGGCCGGTCACAATAAAATGGAAGAAGACATCAACCAGGAGGATTTCCCAGACACAACAAACGAGGAGCCATGTCGAGACAATACATTTCAAGCATTCGAAACAGCCAATCAACAACTCTATGAAGGAAGTGCAGAAGGAATAACGAAGTTATTTTCAGCGTAGCTTATATTGAACATAAAGACAAAGCATAATTATTCGGCGAGTGCAGTGGATGAGATACTGGAAACTATTAAAAGAGTCATCCTGATACCTAGCGAAGCTCCTACGACATACTATGAGGTGAAGAAATTTCTCAACTCGTTAGGAATGCCGTTGCAGAAAATTGATGTATGCGAGAATAATTGCATGCTATTTTGGAAACATAGAGATCAGGAGGTACTCAAGTGTCGGTTTTGTGAGAAATACATATATAAGCCAAACAAAGGCAAAGGGAAATACGAATCGAATCAGAGAATGTACTATATGCCAAGCGACTCAAGCGCTTGTTTCAACTATAGGGGACATCGTCTCAAATGCGATGGCACGCTGAACATACATATCCGGAGGACGAAAATGCATCACCCGTCATACGGATTAGCATGGAAGCATTTTCAACATGTATACCCTGATTTTGCTTCTGAAAGTCGTAATGTTTATCTCGGGTTGTCAACATATTGGTTTAATCCAGTTGGTAAGAATGGTGAGGCATAATCAATTTGTCTCGTTATCGTGACGCCGTACAATTTACCCCCAAGATGTGCATGAAGAAAGAGTATTGGTTTCTAGCCTTACTTGTTCTGGCCCAAAACATCTGAAGAAAAGCTTAGATATATACCTGGAACCATTGATTGAATAACTAAAGATGTTGTGGAGTAACGACATCGAAACATAGGATATTTCGTGAAAGGAACATTTCAAGATGCGAGTTGCATTGATGTGGACAATCAGCGACTTTCCGGCATACATGATGATAGCTGGGTGGATAACACATGGACGTCTAGCCTATCCATACTGTCTTAGCGAGACAAAAATCCTTTTGGTTGCAACACGAACGAAAAAGTACATGGTTTGATTGCCACAGAAGGTTTCTCCTTGAAAATCATCCTTACAGACGCAACATCAACGCATTCAGAGGAGGTGTTACAATAACAGATGGACTAGTACCATGGTTGAACAGAGAAGAGATTTTGGGAGAAAGGATTAACAACATCGAAGAGTTGCATAGAAGTGGAGATTGAGTCGGTGGACACAAGCGTAATGACGTTGATTATGGTGAATACCACAATTGGATTAAGAAAAATATATTTTGGGATTTGTCTTACTGGAACATTTTCTTTTGCGGCACAATTTGGACTTCATGCACGTGGAGAAAAACTTTTTCGATAACCTCCTCCACAAAGTCTTGAATACCTAGAGGAAAACGAAAGATAATGATAAATCAAGGGATGATCTCACTATTCTTTGTAGAGACCAGAACTAAATCTTACAGGTGATCAAAGAATGCATGTGCCGATCTTCATATTGCCATTTGAAAGGAAAGAAATTTCTCATGTGGCTCAAAAATGATATAAAATTCTCAGATGGTTATGCTTCGATTTTTTCTTGGTGTGTTGACGAGCGAAGCTGGAAACTCACGGACTAAAAAGTCATGACCGTCACGCCATCTTGCACCGACTACTTCCATTCGCGTTCTCAGAACTCCTTCCAAAAAACGTCCACACAGCTATCTCAGGTATTTAAAAAATTTAATGCATAAAAGCTTTCTAATAATTATTAGTTTTTAACACATAACATTTCTGATTTTTGTAGAAATTTCACAATTCTTTCGGGATATCTCGACGAAGGTTTTGAGAACATCAGATGTCGCGATTATGAAAGAGAACATCGCGTTGAAGCTGTGTAACTTGGAAAAGATTTTTCCTCCATCGGTCTTTGATGTTATGGAACATCTCCCAATACATCTCGTAGACGAAGCTGCTCTAGGTGAGTCAGTGCAAATCGGTGGATGTATTCCTTCGAGAGATACATGTACCATTTGAAATGAAAAATAAAAAACAAGGCCCAAATCGACGGCTCGATCGTGGCACAATGTCTGGTTGAAGAGATTTCTTATGCATCATCTGCTTACTTTGATCATTCCGAAGTGAAAGAACCCGTACCAAAAGTGGGAGATATTCAGTTTAGCTATGATGGGTATGATGGAGTTCTAAACATATTCCACCATGAAGGACGAGTAAGTGGGAAAATGATTGCTGGTTGGTTATCGGATGCAGACTACACCATACTTCAGACTTTTTTGATGTTTAATTGTGGAGCATTTGATGATTCCAAGAGGTACGCTAATTATATTATTAAAATTCTATATCATTATGTAATTAATGGAATTTAATATCCCAAGTTGTTTGAGAATGAGATGAGGTCGAAAAACCCAAATATAACTGAATAAGATCTAAATAGAGAGAAAGACACTCATTTTTGACAATGGTGTAAAGGGATACGTGAGTAATGTTTATCATATATTTTCTACCTAATTTTTTGGTTCCCAATATTAACTATAGCATGACTTTTGCAGATCAATGCTTATCGTATGACATATGGTTTTGCACAGTGGATGTTGGAATTTGTTATTGGTCCACGACAAAGATATTTGTCGTTTCCAAAGTATCACACACGAGGTTTGTGTACACATGGAGAAGAGAAGATAACTCAAAATTACGGTGTTTGTGTACGTGGAACCACAACAGGTGATTATTATGTCTGAATTGAAAAAATAATGATGATCGAGTATCATGGTGTAGTTAAATTGAAGATCATGGTTTTCAAATGTCAGTGGTTTGATACAACATCAAATCATGGTATGCAGAGATATTCGTCCGGTCTCGTCGATATCGCACCGCACATAATATATGAAAATATGATCCTTTTGTATTAGCTAGTCAATGCGATCAAGTGTGTTAGATCTCATATCCATGAATACGCCAAACAAGAGTTGAAGATTGGTGGGCATGTGTAAAAGTAACACCAAGAGGACTTAGAGAAACAACAGAAGATGCACAAACGGTGTTACAAGATGATGATGCGTACAATCATTTCGTGGTACCTAGTGACACGATAGCCGTTCAAACTCGGGTTGTGGATGATGTTTCGGATTATTATACTCAACTCGTGCACGTATCAGACAATGAACTCGAAGACACTACTCCTACTTTTGATTCTGATTAATATGTATTTCTTTTTATCCTAGATATAATTATGTATTATATATGTTTCAAAATATTTATATAATGGTAAATA
Source organism: Biscutella laevigata subsp. laevigata (assembly GCA_900406315.1). Classification (NCBI taxonomy): domain Eukaryota; kingdom Viridiplantae; phylum Streptophyta; class Magnoliopsida; order Brassicales; family Brassicaceae; genus Biscutella; species Biscutella laevigata. The sequence goes on along the minus strand of OVAU01000193.1, from coordinate 6,377 downwards.
TTATTTAATGTTTAGTCTAATGTTTTATAATTTGTTTAATATCCATATGCAAATAATAATTATATATAGATTTCGTGTAGGAATCCTTATTTCACTATACCCGCGAAATTACTACAATTATGGTTTGTGGCTAACTTTATTAATTGTTTGGGCTGTTGTACACTTGTTGGTCCAAGTCCATTTCAATTTCCCCACGATTTATCAGAAAAATATTTTGTGGCTATGTACTAAAAACCGAAAACACAAAATTTTCTCTAAGTGCCAGAAACCCTAAAAATATTTCATTTTCGCCTTTCTCTCGTATTCTTGTTTTCTCTGCCTCTGTTTGCCGGCGAGTTTCTCTAACTCTCTCACCCACGCCTCTCTCTTCTCCGACTCTCTCTGCTGGATCTCTCTTCTCCCACGACACCTCTTCTCCGGCACTCTCTTCTCCCACGCCTATCTTATCCCTTGTCTCGCCTCGCCTCACTACTCGTCGTGTCTTGCTCCAGACCGCGGCGTCATGCCTTCATGCCTTCCTGTCTCCGTTCCCGTCATGGCGTCAAGCCTTCATGCTGTTCACGAGGTAAACGTCTCACTCGACCCTAAAGCGTAATGGGTCTTTGGGCTTTAGGTTAGGCTCATTTAGTTCATATCTGTTTTGGCCCATTAAGGAATTGTAGGCCCATTAAGGAATTGTTTATTTGTTTGATTACCCGTTAGATTATTTGGTTGGTTATGGATTGAAAATATGTTTGGTCACTGATTGATTATATGTCTGGTTAACATTATTTGATTTGATTATTCGATTTGATAATTTGTTTGGTTATTGATTGATTATATGTTTGGTTATATGTTTATTCGGCTGGTTATATGCGTTACATGTTTAATGGCTTATCTTTTTATTCGATTGCTTATATCTGTTTCATGTTTGATTATATAAGTTTATTTAATTTATTTATATCGGTTAATTTGATTGATTTTTATATGTTTCATGTTTATAGATGTTAATTCAATTGATTATATTTCTTTCATGTTTGTTTAAATTTCGGATCCGTAGTTTTGAGATAACATCACCTGCTCTATTATTCTCTCTTTTAACAATTTGTCTCCTAAACTGTTTCATGTTTGTGTCCTCTGCTCCAAGTATGTTGAAATTTGAGTATAATTGTTTGATTATTTGTTTGGTTATTCGATTTTATTTTTGTTTCATGTTTATTTACATCTGTTTATTCGATTGATTATGGGATTGATGTACCTGTTTCATGTCTTTCAATATGCCTCTGCGAAGTCGAGATTCGTTTTTTCCCACACCACTGCCTCAACTCCTTAGTTACCGAACCAGCCTTGAAGAAAAGCCGTATCAATGCTCAGAACCGGAAATATGAGGCTGGTGGGTTCCCCATGCATAAGCATTCAGCTGGTTCTGCTTCGTTTGCCAACATCGAGTAAAAAATGGTATGATTTTCTTTTCATCTGTTTTGCTAATGCAATGTTTAATTTTCATATTATATGCTAATGTTTTAATTCTGTTTTGGTAGAGGCTTGAATCTGGTCGTGATGAATGAGTACCGTTTACAGAGTTTTTTCGTACGACACGTACTCGGAAGCACATGAGTTTTGTAGACCCTCGAGCGGAGCAAGCTGCAACCCAAAACTCACCCTCATACACGTCTCTGGGATCAGTAACGTCAACTCCTTCATGCCATATTCTGAACAAGGCCTATTTAGAAGTAAGTTTATGTTTCTGATATCATCTAATTTAAGTTGCATATTTTAAGTTTTTTTGCTTAATTTCAGTGTCTGTCTTATAATTTTGATTATTAGGCATGGTTATATGCCTGCACTTAGCTATGATTTTCATTATCATGCATATTGTTATTGCTATGATCTTAATTTTACATATGATCTTAATTATCTTGCTTCTTGATATGCTTTTTAGATATGATTTAGAGATGAGCTTGTTGATGTTTTATGCATAATGATATTCGATGTTTTACGCATAATGATTTTGATATTCTGTATGATGTTTCATGCATAATGATATGATATTGATTGACAATATGATCCTATTTATCATGCATAGTGATATTATTTCCTTAATTGTTCAGTTTGTTAAGCCTAGAAACGGACGTTACTATGGCTTAGGGAGTGTCCAAGATCTTGATGTACTCCCGGACCAGGTACTTGTTTCTTCATTATCTCGTAGTTTTGTCGCCGAGATGCGAATTACACAGGTGGTGAACACGGTCAAGAGTTTGAAAGAGGATATGTCTGTTGTTAAAAGTGGTATGACGGCAATCCTCCGTCATATCAGTATTAACCAAGACGGTCTACTACAACAAAAAACTCCACGACCAATTCCCTCGTCCGAGTCCGTTCGAACCTCAACCACACCACAACATCCTCCGGGACAACATAATCTTGAAGAGTGGGCAAATTCTCTTCAAAAGCATGAAATTTGAATATATGTTTCTCAACTTCGGTTTTTTCTCTTTCTGTTTTTAACCTCTGTTTTCTGAATCTAAAACTTATTGTAATGATATTCTAACTTAAGTATCTTATATTTTAGTTTCTTTCCAAGTTTTAAATTTGTTTTTATAGATTTTATGTTAAACAAATATAAAAATACACGCACCGACGAAAATAAAACTAGGAATAGTCGTGGCAATTTCCAAAGATTTAGCCACAAATATTTCGTGGCTAATTACACAAACATGTCGTGGCTAATTACCTCGATTCCGCCACGATAAATTCGTGGCAAATTACCACGATTTCGACACGAACATTTCATGGCTAATTACCACGATTTAGCCACGAATACTTCGTGGCTAATTACCACGAAATACCCACTATAAAGAAATTCAATTTTTGTGAGAATTTTGCCATGAAATAACCACATAATTGTCGTGGGTACAAAAAGCCACAAAAAGCCACAACCAATTTCCTGGTAAATTTCCACGACTTAACCACGCGTGTTTCGTGGCTATGTCCCACGAAATACCCAAAGAATATTTCGTGGCTAATACCCAAAATTTGTCGTCGTGGCAATATTAACCAGGAAAATCCAAGAAACAATTTGTGGCCATTTCGTGGCAAAATGCCACAAATTAGCCACAACTTTACATTACCCACGACGTTATACCCACAAATCGAATTTTGTGGGTAATTCGTGGCTAATCACTTATAGCCACACAAAAATAGGCTATACCCACGAAATATTTTATGGCTATACACATTTTTTACTAGTTTAATTCACACAATTAGGCTTATCTTATGTCTAGAAATTTCTTATGTAGATTAATCACTCAAGTGATATAAACTCTTTTCTAATCTTGCTTCTAAACAATCCCTTAAAAGAAAACATAATGGAGAAGCAATGAACACAATTCCATACAACAACCAGTCAGATTTAAACAATCCATTGAAAAGACTAGATTGACAACTTTTTCATTTATATAGGCATTCTGTGGAACACCTTTCAGGCGACATATTTCCTAATATCTAGATTTGGTTTGCAACTCCTAATCTAGCATTAAGTTCATGAATAAGATGAAGATAATTAGATTTCAGCCCTAAACCATTATAGCAATTCAATTCTACCATTTTCTAACCCTAATCCATAGCTATAAAAAATGACTTTGACTCCTTTTATATAGTTAGCCAAAAAATTACAAAAAGACCCATTAAACTTGGTTTAGTCTGGTTTGCTCAAAAACGGGGGAGTGATACCAGTCAGACCCACTGGTATGGGTGACCGGTATTGTTTGTCTGTGGGATTGCTGGAATTGCCACCGGACAACACACCAGTGTGGCGTGTGACTAGTCCTCTTTCGTTATTGCTCCTGTTTTTTATCCCCGACTGGATATCGGTGTGTTGGTGACCGGTACGATTTCTCCTCGAGTTCCCTTGGCGTGCACCGGTGTATGGCACCGGTCTGGTCTGACCCGTATGATGCCCCTTTTTCCTTCCCTTTTGATCCGTTTCTTGAATAGTCACCAATGATATGCAAATGCAACCTAAATGACTCTAAATGCATCTTAATCCAATGCAAAATGCAACAAAACGAATCATAAAAACCATTAAAATCACAACATATTAACTACCGCAAACTTATCATTTGCTTGCCCTCAAGCAAAACAAAATCCAAACGAAGGGTCGAAGTTTGAAAAACAGGAATCTAGCAACCAAAACTAATCGATGAGAGCGTTTTTTACCTAGCATAACTACTCGTCTTATCATTCAAGCAATATCACCATCCGCTATTATTACTAAGCAAAGGTGATTCACCTATCTAAACCTATCATGCTTTCCTACATTCAATTAGCAAGAGTGAAACATGATCAAAGGAATATACAAGGGTTCAATCGGTTCGGTAGAAAGGGGGCTCCAATGCGAAAAAGAAGATTCCACACAAGGCATGAAAGTTGATTGTAATTTGGTTTCTCTCGTGGAATGAAAGGATTACTGTAAAATCAGGAAAGACAAAGAGCAATTTGGGCATACAACATTAAACATCTATATTCCTCCAGACTTTGACTCTAGTATCTACCCAATCCTATTCTTTTCAACTTTTTTCTTCACCATTTTCTTTTACTTTTTGACTTAGAGATTTCTTTTCTTAAAACTAGACTCTTTCTTTTTATTTTTATCTTTCATTTTCATTTTTTTCTTTTCTTTTCCTTAGCCTTTCTACTTAGGTGTGTATTTTCCTTTCATTTTTACAGTCTATTAAGCCTTTGGCTTTTCTTATTTTATCCCTTTTTCATTCTTTTCATTCCCTTTTGTGTTTCTTTTCTTTCTACCCATTCTTTTTCTTTTCAAGCTTTTCCACATGAAACTCATAATTTCAAGCCTAGTTCTACCCAAACTTTTTCTTTTCTTTCCATTCCAAACATCTTAAACTACCCACATAGATGATCTTTGTTGTCGCTCTCTATACTTTCAGGTTTTTGCAAAATCACAATCACTAAAGAAAACAGCAATGAGAACTCACAAGTGTTTGGGTCGGGGGTGCTTTGGGTGAGACAGAATCATCCTTAAAATTAGGACAACCAAGCTAGGGTAAAAGTGTTTGGGTCTAATGTGCCCAAACTCGTGCTTGAAATAAAAGAAACCATGAAACACAAGTGAAACAATTGATCATGCTAATTAATATTCAAGATAAGACTCATATCATAATTGAAAGCAATAGGCTAACATGCATCAACCACCAATGACTCAGCTTTTTAAACATTAAGATCTAAAACTACGAACTTCAAGACTTTTCGAAACTACTAAGCAGAAATCGATGATCTAGAGATAAGGTGCATAGATTCTTTCTTGAAAACATGAAATTCATCCTATATGAGACTCAATTCTAAGCTAAATGCAATGCAATATAAATGTAAAACCCGAATAAAAGCATGAAAATGTTTTGGTTTTTCAGAATTGTTTTTAAAAAATTCTGGTCTTTTATAAAATATAAATGTTGACAATGCGATTGAATAAACTTAATAATAATCAAAGTAGTGCAAATGACAAAGTAGTGCATATGAATGAAACTAAAATAAGACACAATAGCAAACAAGATTAGTTCAAAGGTGGTTCTTCCCCAAAACTTAAACAACACAGTCCCTGTGTGTCCAAGTTGGAAGAAGAAACCTAAAATAAAGAAGATAAAATAAAATAAAGTACAATAAAAGAAAATAAAAACCTAAGGTGAGAGCGTTCTTACATGAAGTAGGCTTCTGGATCAAACTCCCTGTCGGAGGTGAAGTACGGGAACTCGTTATCAGACTCGTATGGTGGAGGTTGTGCGAACTGGACTCTCGGGAGCCTCTCATATGCTGAAGGTTGGGGCTGATCGGTCTCAGCCTTGCGTGGCTCGTCTAGTGCATTGGTGGACTTTCGGGTAGGGATGAAGGTGGGATTGATATCTCTTGATGATGTGATGAACTCAATTTTACTATGGATTAGTAAAACGGTATGTCAATGTAGTATAGTGGGGGGAAAAGTAAAAGTGTCGAACCAATCTCAGGTGGTAACAACGCACTAGTTCTAAGATGCTAATCTGCTAAGTCTAGGTGCAATCAGGGGGATATGTTTGGTCACTAAACAATCCTAAGCAGTAAATGTAAATTCTGGAATTAAGCAAGCATTTGGACCAAGACAATCGAAATGTGCAGTCAGTTGAATTACTAATGATGTTCAATTTAATAAATTGGGTTGCCTTATGTCTAAGAATCTCAATTTTGGGTTAGTTCGCTCCCATGATACAAACCCCTTTCTAAATCACACAATCCCTTCGCTAATCACACAATTAAGATGTAGTGAGTACAATTCCATGCAACAATCTATCAATCCTAAAACAATCCCTTGGAAATGATCAATAAACAATATAATTATTTGGTTGGGG